>JAYMSW010000162.1:0-28804 GCA_036897725.1 Erodium texanum
AAATCAGAGATGGATCAACCCCAAGGCGTGACTCTGGAACAATCACTCACCAAACCCAGAAACATAGGAGAGAGAGAAAGGGAGAAGGAGGATGCAAGAAGCAATAAAGAAAAAAATCAGCTCGGGTCGTCCAGAAGAGCAGTAATAGGCGACTCAAGCCAAGTGGTGATGTTGAGCTGTCTGCCCGTCGCGCCTAACTCAGATAGAATGCAATGTTGAACCTGTCCAAGAACTAAAGAGGGATCAACCAAGTCTCGGTCCCTGAAAACCCTATCATTACGGACCCTCCAGATAAACCAAAGACCGAGGAAACCGAATAAAACGAATATTGTTTATATAGTTGAAACGGGTTTACAATAATTGATAGTTCTACATACCATATAACAAATGTAAGTTCACAAGAATGCGATAGAAGAATTACTTGGCTTATTGTACTGACTGCGTTCACAAATAATAGATTATCGTTTCTCAAAAATATCTTGACAGTTTCTTAATAAATATTGGTTCAAGACATAATTAACTTTTATCAATAACAAAGTTATGACTTTTTTAAAAAAAAACATATTTATATTTTAGGGTCAAGAACGGTAAAAATGTTATTTTTAGAACTTGAATATAAAGCATGGTATTTTCATTAAAATTCTTGATATTTGTTATGGAATATATGTTAATTAAATAATTAGATGTATGAACTGTAGTAGAATGTTGGTGGGATATATCTAATAGATCATCAGAAGGGTTGACTTTGAGAAACTACTTAGATGGTAAATCTGATTGTATTGTATATAGGAAACGGCTAAGTACTGACGGTTCATGCAGAGCAACTCCGACCATGTGCGAGTACTTGGGTCGTGCCACTTATTACGGAAACGAACTACCGGAGACCAGTCAAGCTTTTTCTCCGAGTTTGACTTTTGCAAAAAAAATACAACTTGTAAGTCAATTCATATAATATTAATACTCCTCAAAGTAAACTACTCCAAGTAGCTACATTATGTTTTGTATATCCATATTCTGATTATTCCACTGAGAATAATTAAGCATGTCACCTACTGTATAGTATAGGTCTATTCACATATGTATCTTCTAAAACGTTCCCGAGGAGAAAATTATAATGCCACCAACTAGCAAAAAGAAATGTATATTATCTAGCATGTTATTTTCATATATATGTTACATCCTAGAAATCGATCTCATAAAATGTTGGAAACTATTGGAGGGGATCAAATCAAAACAAACACAAACCGTATTCACATATTATCTTAGTTATTACTGACATTTTATCACATGTTTCTTATACCATTTTGGGTGATAATGATGTAAGAGTATATAAAAGAACAAAGGTTAAAATATGACAGCATGGAAATTTCGATTTATTGATTGAACCCTGAATGATATGATATAGCAAGTGGTCAGAAATTCAAAGTGCTAGGTTGTAATGCGAAGGCTCGGCCAAAGTTCCACTGAAGACCAATTCCATCAATTACTTGTTCGTTCCATGAGAAGGGTCAACCAACAACATATTGTATATGATGCATATATAATATGTATTGACTTTACACATATGAGAGTAATAGTTTCCAGAACACATCACTTATTAAAAAATAAATGCGAGTTGTTTTTTGCACAACAAAATAGAACGTCGATAGTTTTTGTTTTGTAAAATCATATACTCCGTACTAAGTTTTTCCAGTTTCCCCGCAACTCTACAATTGAAATAATCAAATCAATTATATAAATTTAACTTCATATTACCCACACAAAAAAACATCATTGGTTGACATGGTAAGAACCAATGCAGAGTTTTCTTGGATACTAAAATGCGTGGTTGAGTTTCACCATTTTTTACAATATGAATAAGCATTATGTGCAGTGGTCCAATTCACATTACGTAAACAGGCAATGCAGAGATTGAGACCTTGGATACTCAAATGCTGGCGGTGGCATCCCACAGCCTAAGAAATCCATTTCGGCCACCACTGCATACCCTTTTTCTTTCCAGGTCGAAGGCAACGCATCGTACCTACATACCATAAAAAAGGCTCAATAGAAGTTACAGCACGAACAATCATTCCATTTCACTACAATCGAAATGAAAGCCATAGCTTAAATAACATGACAGCAAAGCAAACAAAGGTTTGGGAAAGGTGGAGGAAGCATAGAGCTTCAAGGGGCGAGATTGAATTTAGCAGGGATAGTCTCACTAAGCTACTTCTAAATATACACATTTCTCAATTAACTACCCTTCAGTTTAAAAAGGTTCTGACACCCCCTCGGTTCTTTTTAGCTTCAGTTTACCCCAATGCTGTATAATTATGTCAACTTTTGGATGTGAAAGAACAAAAATACCCTCACACAGAAGTAGAAGAGGGTATTTTTGTTATTTCACACTCAACAGTTGACATATATTATATGGCGTTGAGGTAAACTGAGACTAAAAACACATGGGGAGTTTTTTTTTTTTTTGAACCAACACACGGGGAGTTATCAGAAACTCTTTAAACATAGTGTAGTTGATTGAGAAATGTGCATACTTAGGAGTAGCTTTGTGAGATTATCCTAATGTAACATGTTCACAAACACATGCCACTATTGGATTTTCATCAAAAATCAGGTATGAGGGGAGTTAGTGCTTGACTCTCTATAGTATCCTCTCACGACCTCTCATCATGTGCTTCCTACTAAGTGGTTATAATTGGACTCAAACAACCTAGAGAGGAAAGTGGACACGTAGTTTGGACAAAGAGAGTAGTATTTTTCTTCCGACAACCTCACTCTAGGCATAACTATTTAGAGAATGCTTACAGTTACTGGCTGAGCATTATAATTGACTGTGATCTCCACATAAAGTTCAAATTATGTATTTAAACCCTTGATATGACCTTTGTTTATCAAGCAGAGAAAACAAGGAATTATATACTAAGACAAAACCAGAGTTCATACCATAGCAGCATTTCTTTGTGGTGTTCTGTAAAGTTGCCACCCAGACACTTTAGGTGTGGAGTTTGAGAGGCCTCCGTGTCTCTCTTGAGGCCGATGAAAGAGAGACATTGAATTATCAGCGACTGCAACTCCTAACCAGTGCTCCCCGGCATGAATAGATAGAACACCAGCATTATGACTGGTCACATTCTTCACGCACCTTATTCCACCTGCTCATGCAGGCAGGGAAAATTATATGTTACAGTGAGTTCAGTGTTCCACTTTCATTTTCAGAATTTATAATGCAGAGAAATGTGAAATAAGTTGCAGATAATAAAATATTTATGGCAGAATAGAAGATAAATCAGGAGAAAATAACATGACAAGGAAAAGAATCAGAGAAGAACAGAGGGATAACTCTTAGTAATCACTCAATATCCAATTTCAATAAATCTTGACACATAATAAAATGTGGAAGGGTTTATATTGGTAATATCATTAATATGCAAAATTATTAAAACCTCAGTCAACAAATAGTAAGTGACATAGAATAGCAAAGGCAAATTTAAATATTGCACAAAATTCATTAATATTCCAATTGCCCTAAACTTCTTCCTAGATTTCTATTGCACATCATAGAGACTATTATTATTGTCTTCTGTGTGTTCTCCTTGACAAACAAGAGAGTAATTGCTTTCACAATGTTTATAAAATATGACTACTGCCTAACTAATCCAAATAAATGTAGAATGTGTGCTCATAATGTCTTTAATAGATGAAGCATAGTCTATGCCTGCTTCCTAGGAGTTTTTCACTGCATGTGAAAACTATAATTGCTTCACTTTAAAATCTCAACAAATACAACAAGAGAAGTTTCAATATAGATCCAAAGAAAAAGAAATCATCACTGATCTTACTATCGTCATTTTCCCAAAACCGAAGCAGCCCATCAGTTGACCCTGAAACAAAAACAAAACATCTTTCAAACCACACCCATTCTGATTTTTAACTTTGCCATTTGACACTCATAAACACACTGAATTTTTGTGACATACTTGAAAAGGAACACAGGCAAACTAGAATGAACGAATACTATACATATGACAAAGATTTACTTTTTAGTTTAGCTGTTCACAAAAAGATAGTCCACAGCAAAAGGTGAAGCATTTTTACTCCAACACTAACCATCATATCTAAGCATACAGATCAACTGGACTCTCAACTTTCCCTAGATCATATTTTCCTATATGACGATGTGAAAAGAAAAGAGTCTAGAACATCCTTGCACAGGGAAGTGCACGCTGTAGTCGAAGATATATAAAAAAACAAATAATATTTATGTAGTGACTGCAAGTGCACTAGAAGGATACAGAGGATTGTGTAGTTGGGAGTTCACTAACTTAATTAGCACATATCTAAAGTATGTTCCTAAAACACTTAGAATAGAGTAGATATTCTACCAAATGTAGGCATTCTTCTGAGTGCAAGCTGAAGACTTCTAAACAGTTCAGCTAGTAGTAGTCTTTCAAATTCTCCTACATTTAAATACCACGATGCAAAAGCCATACTTTTTTAGGTCAGCCCTTCCAGAATTAAATGCAATCAAATGTATATTATTAATCACGATTTAAGTGCCCTTATTTCTGCCGCATTTTACCAGTTGCCAAATTAGGAACAAAATAGATCAACATCAGAAGCAGAAGGTGCACTAAATATGCATGTACCCATTACTTGTAACATAAATTAAGCCTCCAAGATAATACATATTTTGGGGACAGGAAAATTTGACTTTGTGACCTGTTATAATTCCTTTGTCTGATGTTGAATACTCAACACATGATATCGGGCCAGCATGGCATGCGAGAACAGCATCACAAGTTCCCCCAGAAACTGACCATACTCTTGCCGTCCAATCATCACTACCAGTGATTACAGTATCTCCAACCATTCTAATAGATCTGCATGATCAATATTAAAAATAAAATAAAATATTACAGAAATTATTAAGGATCATTGAAAGAAACAAGAAAAATAATGTTCTATAATTCATTAGCTCACCCAATCCAATTTGTATGCCCTGAAAGTTTGTGCATATGTCGGCCCACACGAATGTCCCAAATATTTGCAATACTGAAACGTAATTACTTCCAAAGTTCAGATATGTTTGATGTGTAAGATGATATTAATTAAAATTTATAGTGGTAGGCAAAAAGCTTTGTAATACTCCGTATAAATTCATTATACATACGTATCTCTACCAGCAGCAGCCAAGATCCCTGTAGAGTCATCATACTCCATGCATAAAACAGCACCAGAGCAATGACCAACAGTTGCCACACAAGCATCCGTCCTAACATCCCACATTTTCACAGTTCCATCGTGTGCAGCAGTAAGAACACGTTCACCTGACAGCATGCGCACACAGCTGACCTACAAAGGTAGATAACAAGTATTAAATTGTCTCACAATAACATCTAGATAAGCAAATATATTATCAATTAACTCATTTATGTCCCATATAAAGCTTTATCAGAGCTTTTTATGACAAATGTCGCAATAACCAAAACAAAAAATGGACTCTTAGTTCCCATTCTCTTTTGTTGGCTCTACCAACTTCTTCCACACTATTCACTGTAACATCTCAATAACATTAGGTTAACTCCAGACAACTGTCTACTCTGGTGAGCCCAGTTCCAACCCTACCTGCATTATCAAAGGCTCAATAGATATTTTACAAACTCTAAGCCCTCCAAAAATGATAGTGAACCGAAGATTGTCCTGAAGTACATATAATGTGGAAATGCACCAGACTTCATGCTAACAACTTTTATATATATATATATATATATGAAATAAAAGATAAGTGATGTATTTTTTTTAGTTTAAGGTAGTTGTTCAGACCCATTCCATCATATTCTTTTTTACATGTGCCATTATTTCCTATTAATGTCAATGTTGGAGTATATTAATAATTTTGAGAAGTGTAGGATGTTTAACCATTCATTTGTTCTCCTGCATGCAACTGTAATGTTATATATCCTATAGTATCCAGTTACCATCCAGAAAAAAAAAAAAAAAAAACTGCAGTAAAAATGTGGTGGATAACCAAACCTGTCCATTATGGCCCTTCAGATCTTGTCGGAGTTGACATTTTTGCTTATCCCAGACAATAACAGATTGATCATCAGATCCTGATACCACCCTTTCTCGGTCAGAACTTATTGCACGAACAGTTCTGGACAGAACGTCAGAGGAAGGAGAAACATAAGGTTGTTAACCAAACTAATAGGAAAACCCAGTTATCGCCCAATGAAGTACAATATTATGACCTCTATCTATGAGAACCTTGTATGTCTTTTCAAAGTTGCTCGAAGTTCAGAATCATGAATACTAGGATCCCAGATTTTAACCTACAAGAGTGTAAGAAATGTGTTCATTAACTATCTGAAACATGCATTATCCTCAAGTTGATAATTCACTGAAGTCCAGCAGAAGTATGCCTATAAGATAGTTGACATTGAAAATTGGACCCAATGATTTATTTTTCAGGTCACACTAGGCTTTTGGCTGTGACACTATAATGATGTCACAGAAGCTTTCAATATCATCCCCAGATTTGCTTGAGAGTTCATCAGTAAACACTGTCATAATAAAAAAGGTACTTTCTGCATGCCACTGCCATTGGTCCCATTATATGCCAAACTACGTCTTCTTTTTGTTACTTTTCTTATTGATATAGAATAGAACAAGTATCCAGATATAGAAGAAGGTCTAGTAATTTCCATTTAAAAATACTTACGCAAAAGTCATCCATAAAATAAGGGTGTGGTTAGTTTACCGAACAATCAGTGCTTCCGCTAATGAAGAAACCAGCATCTTCGCGGTCACCAATCAGATCCCATACATCTCTTCTAGTTACACAATGCAGAGCAGTAATGGGACCATTATGACCCCTAAGTATGCGGACACTTGTTTGGGTTTTCTTCTGACCACTAGTGGATGATAAATCTTGCTTATAATGAACAACATCCTCAATTGTAGCTGAACCTGAAAGAAAATAAGCCATGGTAGTCTTAAGAGAGCTTTATGTGAATATTAAAACTATGATACCAATATTTTATCATTATTATTTAGCTATATAAGCAAAAATGCACAATGTTAAGGAATGACATACGAGCATCAAAGGCCCATTTACGAACACGGCTAAAAGATTTTGCTCTTACTACTGAATCCCTGCTGAACATGCTCTGGACCCAGTTCCTTCCAACACCAGTGACTTCAGCAGGTTGCTGGTTCTCATCTCTCACTTCATTTGGATTTGGAGATGCCAATCCAAGAGACGACATGGATTGGGGTTTCACAGAAAAAAGTCCCCAGTAACCAATGCGTAATTGCAAGATGTATGATAAGAACCCTCTGAGTTTAATCTGAAACAAATTGGTGGAGGAAACCCTTGAGCAATATACTGAAAAGCAATTACATGCAAACTTATATATAGAATCCCTTCCATCTATGGTTCACAGTTCAACCTTATTAAGAATTCTATTTCAAAAATGCATCTTCATTATTATGTAGCAGTACATCAATTATATACAAATTCAGAAAACTGGGGTTATGTAGACCATTCTCACACACATCATGCAAAAGTTTGTTTGGCCCTCCCAGAACATGTGGGTACAGATGTCCACGAAACCAAATTGGTAAGTGGAATATTTAGATCAAGCTACTTATTATCGCCTAAGCAACTCAAACAAAAATATCAACAATAAACCCACTGCAGAGACTATTAGATTACAGAAAAGGGATCCAGGATCTATAGTAAATACTTATATTCATGCTTCAATCACAAAAAAGGTCAACAGGAATAAAAATTCACTTACAAACTGCTTGTATCCAATGTTGTTTTTCTCTGCTATAGTTTCAATCAAGTACCAGGCATCAATATCAGGAAGTCCCAAACCAGCCTTCAACATGTGACATCGTACATAGTCAGTTCTCAAAAGTATGAATGGGTGACATTGGTCAGTTAATGATGTAAAGGATAAAAGGAAAAGAGTGATACCATGTGGTATGCCACCAAAAGTAGTTGAGTAGTCACTAGAGCAGCATAATTGGCCGACCTAGCATAAAAAGAGTTGACACGACAATAACAAAGATGAAGAAAACTATTCTATCAATGATTCTAAGGCAAATTTGGAAGGAAAATAAATATTCATTCTGATTCCAAAGAGCCATGGAGAACACTCAACTTTCCTACTCTTCGCCTCACCTTTTATTTCTAGCATGGAGAAGAGAATGTAATAAGGCTAGAGCCTTAGCTTCAAAGAGGATACAATATATGCTTTCTATATGCAGAAATTTCTATAATGTGCCAGAATTTGATATATTTGATATATTCAACAAAAGAAACTAATTCAGGTATGGAAGATTCCATATGTCAGACTCACAGACTTTTGATTTATTATTTTTTCCTACCACAATAAAACCTACAATTAGCTTACTTGTTTGAAGACTGGTCAATCAGATATTCGAAGTATCCTTCCCAGAACCTGCAGGTGTAGATCCAATTAGAAATTAGTTATCCCCTTACACCTTGTATTAAAAGATAGAATGAACTCAAATAAGGCTAACATCAAGTTTATATAACCATATGAACATTATATCAGGCATTACATAGTACAACAAAATTCAGAACGCCATAAAACTTGAAGAAAAAGCCGTACAAGAAACCAACTGTTTTAACTAAATGGCCAAGTTTTCTTAGCCTCCAAGCTTGGCACTTGGGAGCCATACAGGCTATATAGAAAGATGTTGGGAATGGTACCCAAGTTCCCTATGACTGTCCCAGGGAGCCCACTAGTGTGATGCTAGGGTTTATTATCTTCTTTATAAAAAAACTTTCAACAGTATTATGGCAGGTCATACAATATGCAAGGAGCCCAACTGATAGTAATACACCCATGTTAGTGAAAAATTAGTTCTGTCAAAGCTCTGGAGTCGCAAGAACATAGGATAGTCCAATTTTTAGGGTTTCCCTAAGAGCTCACTAAATTGAATTTACGTAGCAGTTCTTCACTGTATCCCAATTTCTATGACCACCAACTACAGGTACAGTCCCTCTTAGTAGAGAGTAAGAGCAAAATATATAACTTCAAAAAAAAAAAACACAACTCCTACTAGTATATTTAAGAAATAAGGAAAAGAGAGATTAATATATACAACAATTGACTGGTTAAAAATATACCGTAATTCCTCCCAGATAGACAGAGACATAAGATGGCGCTGGATATAGTCTGGCATATTATTAACATCCTTTTTGTACATTTCAGCGGATACTTGAAGAGCATCTCTAACAGTTGATACATCATTCCGAGATGTTGCCCTACTGATTGCCGTTTTAAGCTGAACTTATTTATAAATTAGGTTTTCAAAACAGAGAAGAAAAACAATATAGAAAGATCAATTATCACTGACAAATGAAACAGAGTAATAGAGCAATCCAAATGGATGGAACACTAAAGCAAGTCTGTTGTAAAGTGCAGCCCAATGCATGAGGTGCTCACCTTTCTGGGGAGTATCATTTATCGTGTAGACAGCCTTCCCTATATATTTTTTACATGGAGGTTGTTTCTCTGACCCCATGGTCACAACCTTACTTTTGACTCAAGGATCACCTTTAATTAAGGTGTATAAAAAAGGAACTAGACTGGTTAGTTTTGAGATTATTGGAGTCACACATCAAATAGATGTGGACCATATCACTTCTTAATATTCTATTTTGGGCCCTCCACCTATTAGTTTGAGATTTAGTTGGGTCAGGGTTTAACAAGGTATCAGAACTTGGTGGATTTGTACCGCACAAGTCAAAGGCCCATCTATTGTTCTAGGGTCAGATTCCCACATAATGTGGATCCTTTCAATCCGACATGCACATGAGGAGTTTTGTTAAAGACTCACATTGAATAGAGGTGAATCATATCACCGCTTAATAAGCTATCTTGGGATCTCCACCTAGCTTGAGCTTTTAGGTGGGCCCGAATTTAACATAGATCTCTACCAACTCTAACTTGTTTTGGACAACAAGGAACTTGAGTCACTGAATCCAAAAAAACTCAAGATCATTTAACCTTTTACCACTTATATCCTTCAATACTATGTTAGATGATGTAACATGGACTTTAAGTGAAGATACATACCAGTTCTTTGACTGCAATGAACTGTTCTTCAGTCAACTGGCAGTTCCATCCCTGTCAGCATACATCCAACGAATAGTTAGATTAATGCCGTGCACAAAAACACTAAGGAAGTTTGTAATTTTAAGGATAACATACTGTATGTATGTGCTCCCTAATACATTCAATGAAGCCACTACCCCCAATCCCCTCTGCATCAGACTCAATCAAAGCTGCAAAGCCAGTATATAATTAGCTGCTGAATTATGAAACTCGGTAAGAAATATATTGAACTTCCAATTGATGAACAAGAGTCAATCTATCATAGAAGCATACCAAGGATTGTGCCATATTCAAATGATGAAAGCGGATCTTCAGTTGTTTCCAACTTCAGAAGGCGCAACCACAAGCCCTATTTAACAACAAAGGAAGCCTCAAGCCTTTAAAATAGAAGCATAATATAAACCTATTTGTATGTGTATAAACTTTCGTGTGTCTATAATGAAAAACCAAGGTTGTTCCATAACCATGTTGGGTCAGCTACATTAAATTTTTAGAAGAAGAAAAAATAGCTGGGGTAATCTACTTGCATTTTAATTTTCTCCCCTATGCGATATAGCACCACAGCATTTCATAAGTCTTGCATTACCATTTCTTTTCTTATTAGTTTTCCCATGCTAACTAAGGTGTAGCTCCAGTCTTTCAAATTTCCCTCAATTGGATTCCCTCACCTTTCAAAATGAAGTCCTTTACACAGCACATGTTAAACCATCTTAGAAGATTTTCATGAATGATAACATATCTTATTTAAGGAATTTTTTTTAGTGAGTTTACATAGTAGATACAAGGAAAGATTACAAACCAACATTTACACACAAAGGGAATTGGGAAAAGGGACTTAGGATCACTTGCATCTGTAAGTTTCATATATGCCTCAAAAGGAAACCTCAAATTGAACAATGTTCAATTGAATTACCATATACAGTAGCAATCCCAACAAGATAGAGTATGTTCAAATAAAAATAGTTAAGGATATAAAAAGTGCATATATCCTTGTGTTATTTTCCTGTATTAAGTATTACAAATCAGATTGGGATAGAGAATACAAAAGCTTCAGTAGCCTCATCACTCATGTTCATACTGAAACCCAAGTATTTGAGTCCAGCTGATGAATAAATTTATATTGAAATCTTATGTTCACATTTATTGAAATAAAACAAAAAACTAAAGCATTAAAATGTCTTCAATCCAGTATCAAACAGGTTACAGATAAACTAAGAGAACTGTTGAAGTATATCATCCCACATCAAAAAGAAATAAAGGCTAGGTCAAAACACAACTAACAATGTTGACCTTTTAGTTGTGGAGTCCCACCCCATACATGTGGCCAATTTTAATTAAAATTTATATGGTATTGAAGTGAACCTAGTTTGGGCCCACATGGTAGATGTCCATGCCTATGCGACAAGTCGGACCCGTTTGTCACCCCCACCATGTGTCCCCCAGTCCATATTACTTATAAAGGTTAGGTCCACAACCAGTGTTAACCTTTTAGTTGTGGAGTCCAACCCGATATATATGTGGCGCATTTTAATTAAAATTTACAAGAAGCATTCATAGAGAAAATCAGACCAAGCAAGAACATTAATTCATTGCAATTCCAAAATTGAAATCAATGAAGATGTGACATTTGAACTATCTGGAGAACAGATGAAAGAATTAACACGAGAATAAAAGGAAAAGAGAGTCAATTAATACCTGCAGCTTAACCTTTATGTCTAAAACCATGCGTTCTCTTTCTGCCTATAAAACATCATTGTTTAAATTGATTAGTACCAATTAGAGTTCAGACACACACCTCCTACTGGTGTATCATGACTACAATGCAAAAGAACTTACAGCCCTCTCCACTGGACTCAGGCAATCTACTCTGGAATCATCACTCAATAGCACAGAAGGTGAACTGGAACAGAAATTACAAAAATTAGGACTCGTGCAACTATGTTTGAAACATAGAACAGCCGAATATGTGTATGTATATGCATGCACATGCACCAGAAAAAGGTGTTAGTAGCATATAAACATTATAATTACCTTGGAGTATGTCTTGCTGAGTATTCAGAAGCTCCACTTGCTGCTGCAAGAAAATGCATCCTGTTTTCTTCTTCCTCCTCGGTTTTAACATTCAAAGGAAACTTATCATAGGTATATTTGGGACATGATACTGTGAAATAAAAGAAAATAGAATGTGAATGTTACAATATTCGACTAAAAACTATCGAGGCTTAAGCACTATTCAAAATTTCGTAATGGCTTAATCAGTTCCATCAAATTTACCTGATACCCCTACATCAGGATCAGATATTGTTATAATTTCAGGATCTGATGAAGATGAAGGTAGAATTGAAGTAGGATTTTGACCCCTTCCAATTGCCTCTTGCAGTTTGTCAAGAAGATTATGATTACTTCCATCAGAACCAACTCCTCTCTCAAGATAATCAAAGAAACCTTGAGTTTCTAGAAATTGGGCTATCTGTATAAGACCAAAGCAACATTAAGTGCAATGTCTGGATAGTATAAATGAAGACCAGGAATTAGAAGTAACAAAATATAGCACTCTTAATTTTCAAGAGTGCTATATTTCGTTGTATTCCTTCCACGGTATGGGAAGAGAAAGAAAAAAGATGGCAATGATAACATGGATGAATTCAACCAGTAATGAGAAAACCATTTCCATGTCATGTTAAATAAGACCAATTCTAAGACAATTCCGGCTGTAATGACATGACATCACCATGGGTTCTGGTGGTTGATTAGTTGACCGAGAGCGCATCTTCAAAAATGCTTGAGAATTGAAGACTTGATGAGCAGTATTTTCCTAGACAAAAATAACATTTTGTGAAGCAAAATTATAAGGCATGATGATATGAAAAATTCAAAGCAAAATTCAAAATAAGGTAGGAATTAGATAAACATTCCGTACTATGAAATTGCGATAGCCACTTAAAATTGATGCAAAGAACTTCAAGAATATCAATCTGCATAAAATAAAAATAAAAAGCAAAGGAAAAGTAAATAACCAAATGGATAAACAGACTTGTAAAGTGAAGTTTCAAGAACTGGCAGGATCCCCCACATAATGAAGATTCTGCATTGACATTTTAAGGAATCAAAAGAGATTCAAGTAAAGTGCTCAGAGTAAAGTTCCAATAGTACCAGAAAGCAGAAAAATTTACAACTTTGAGCTGTCAAAAGGGTCATATTGCAGAAAATGCCTTGCTGTCATTACTTGACCATAACTTACAGCAAATGCATTTTCCAGTAATATAATAGTTTCTTCTTTTAACACCTTGGTTTCAATTTTTTTTTTTACTTTAATGCCTTTGTTAGCCAATCAGACCAAGCCTGTATTAAGAAGATTCTGTGAAGCTCTAGCCAAGTGTGAGCACACTGTGGCACCAGCTGAAGCAAGAAAATATGAAGCTCAATGGGAAAATCGGGAGCACTAAGTTCAGACATAAATGTTCTAGTGGAAGTGCAGTACAGACTATGATTGTACAATGGCATTAAAGTCAAAGAAACATTTAGAAAAAATTACTTGTATTTAGCAGAACGAAATCATGCGCTATAGGAAAGGAACAAGTACTTCATAAGATTTCACATGCTATCACCTAAACTGGAGGTCGTGATCCTCTCCCCAAGGCTTGTTGACAGCTTTAGGGTATTGTTCATATGTATCTAGTACACCAGCTTTCCCCTGATCTATCCCCACAACATTAGGATGTAAGAGCTTTGATATCTCATCCCGCAAGGAACCTAATTCTGGCTCTGGAATAGAGGGTATTTCCTCAGATGTGCTGATATGATTATGCTCAAGATCCACAACAACTACCTACAAGAATAAAATAAGAAGAAAAGCTAAACATCAGATTGATTTGATTCCTCTACAGCAACTCAACAGGATTTTCAACATTTAAGAAAAATGGAGAAGAAAATAAAATCAAAAAGTTATTCATTAGTGGTAAGAGACAATAATGTGGTAATCAGTTAGCAAATAGGTAAAAATAAAATTGACTAGAACACTAAACTTACAGATGTAACAGTTTCTCTCCACCGGTTATACAAACTGGACAAACACACTTTTAAGACTCAACCTAAATTTCAGCCCACCATTACCACACTGAAATCCAGGACAGGGATATTTCAATTACAGTTTTCTTTTTTGCAGCCGTATTAATTGAAAATATGCAGTTAGACAATTAGTGGAATCTGATGTTATTGCTATTAAGTCACACTAGAGTTAATATAATTTGCTCCACCCTCCCCAAGGAACAACATACTAGATTGCACATCCAGATCATGCAACACGTTTAACATCCTAAACTTGGCAACCAAGAGACGTCAAAGCAAATTTACTTGCCTCTGGAGTTGTCAATGTCCACAACTAAGCTACAACTGAACTCAAGAGTACATTAACAATGGTCACAACAAAACTAACCACTCACATGCTCCTTTTGGTCAATCTGACTTCTCAAACCTAAAAAATAAGAGCTGACAATAGTATGTTTGTCAGTGATTTATAAATTTCTAACTACTTATAATCTTTCCAATTCAATTTGCCTCCCCCATGTTTGTATATACGACTGCATGCATGAGTCCATTTATAAATGCACAAAAACCCGAATTAACATTTTAAAGCTGCTTAAGCCTCAATGAAGGTAAAGGTGCCCTATGCAACCAGTCCCCCCACATCACCAAGTCATGTGTAGGAAACCTACTGCCATTTGAACTTTCTTCGAATGGACAAAGTATAATAAACTTGTTTTCACCTATGGATATGTAACCATGAGCTCCAGGAAAGCTAAGAGACTAGATCATTAAGGCATCTGAATGCAAAGTCCAAAGGAACACTATTTTGCAACAAGCTAACCACAGTTGTTCCGTCCAATCAGTTTTTCCACTTCTAAACAAAATCTGTTTTTTATCCATAAGTTTGGCTTCATATCCACAGCTTATTAGACAAATATCAAGAACAGGGATTACAATATGGTACTGAGGAAGTAAAAAGAAGAGACTGAACATTACAGGAAGACAGCCTGTCACCCCTCCTCTATTTCAATAAATATCAGTAAAATAAGTCAAAGTTTTATTTTTCTTCATTATGCGTATAAATGCAAGTAATAAATATACGATGCAGCTACACTCAGTACTTGGCCAGCCACCACACTACAAGATGGTATACTACAAACAGAAATCAGAATAAATAACAGCAATAGAATTAACTAGAAAGCAAATATGTATCTATGAAATAACTCACTCCATCCATGGCCAGATAAGATGTATCAACACCAGAATAGAGACCCATCATGTATGGTGTTGGTGCATCAATGTAGTCTACTCCACTGAAAAATAGTAATGGAATGTAGACATGCTTCAGCACAAGAAACATACAGATATTAGGTGACAGCCTCTAAGAATAATCAAATTAAGGCATCAACACAGCATTTATTGTCAAATGTTAGATAAAAATATGCACTAGTATTTTCGATAGATTACCAGACAGTCCAAAAACAAATTTCTTTGGACGTGCATATACAGGGAGCAAGAACTTCAAATTTTCAAGCATTAAATGAAAACACATTCGCTGCAATTTCCACATACAGTAGGAAACAATGCAAGCCTAAAATAACACAAAACACATGGTGGATAAGCATATATAGGAAACGGCTTATTTTGAGCTAATAGAAGACCAGAAAAATTGGACATCTATATCTCACCTGCCATCGGAATGGATAAATTAAATGGCAAATTGCCTCTGAGATAAGAGTTAAAAGCGAATACCTGTGTGAGACAAAAATAAACAATACTTTATGTATCACTTCAATATAAACAAAACAATAATTATAGTGAACGGGAAAATCGAATGAATTTGCATATTTTGATGGTGGAACAAAACATGGTATCATTTATAAATGTGTAATTGTGGTACACACAATAACAGTAGCCGTAGTAAAGAGTCTAATGCCCGACAAGAACCACCACCAAGTTGGGGAGTGGAGATTGTAATGACATTAAGAAAATTAAACACCACCACATACTGAACCCGAGTGTGTCTTTATGCAAACAACGTGTAGCCTATGGACAAAAAACTTGAATTCTTAATTGATTGAAATTAAAGGGCATACTTATATGAACGAAGCAAGATTCTTCTTTCAAGCAACACAGCTGTAAACAGTAAAAATATGTTTTCAACATCCAAGCACTGCACCAGTGGCTGGAACGATATCTGCAGGTAATAGTATAGAAAACAGTTTTCAGATGTTAAGGTAAATTTCAACCCCTACAATACTATCACATAAATAAATATATAGAACATGTAGCAGAGACAGACAAAGAAGCATTAGAAGGGCATACATCAGCATGGGGAAGGCTCTTCTTCGGTGGAGCCTCTGCAGAAAGCAAGCTATTCTCAATAGAAAATAAGACTTTGTCCTTCCCAGGAGTAGGCAACGGTACATTAGACACCATATAGGCTATAACATCCCACAATGGCTTGCTGATATCATGCAGAACCAAGAACATCAAATACAATGGAAACTAATGCCACATTTTACTCTCTTTTGAAAGACCACGCAATACATTCCAACCCATGAAAATGAGTTTACATCAAATCTAACATATAATGGATTCATGTGTTTAAAACAAATATATATGTTTGAAAGAGCAATTTTATGAACAAAAAATTCTAGATGCCACCTCATAGCTTGATTAATTGAAGAACACTAAATCACCAACACACCATGCTTACCTACTCCCAGCAGGGGAAAAGCAAAGAGCAAATATTTGCTCAAGTGCACTCCTAAGTACATTGAAACAAGGCGCCCGTGAAACAAGACAGATACATTTGTCAGCAAATGAATAGGCGGGAATATGGTAAGCTGAAGCAATATCCTCACAAACAGGATCCCGGAAAGCAATGCAACTAACATAAACTTTTGATCCATCGCCCTCTACAAAAAGTATAACATTGCACACAGGAAAAAAGATACACATCAAAATAACATCCACTTATGACAACAAAAAAAGCTAAAGAATGACTCAACAACTTTTACTTATATAAATGAGAATGTATATGAAAGATTCATGCCTGTCAAAATAATTGGATAGCTGCGAGGAGAAGATAGGAGATCATCGGGAACCATGCCCGATGTATAGAACTCCACACCAGCAGGCAGAACACACTGCATTGATAAAACATGCGCCAGAAGTTCAGTACAAGATCCCAAAAATGGGCATGGCATTGCAATAGCAACAACTGACACTGACATCAAATAATAAGTTGAAATCACTTCAAAACAATCGTTGATTTGCAAAAGCAAAACTTGGGCTAGACTCGAATTAACATTGTGTGCAAATGTAGATAAGAATCAATTCTCAACTGTGTAATTTCTTTTGTATGTAAATTAAAACAATGCCCATTCCAATTCCAATAATCAATTAAAAGGAAGATAATAAATTCAGTACCATACAATCTCACTACCCATATAGAGTATCCCAATAATTTCACTTCAGCATGACACCATAATCAACGATAACGCAATCCAAAATAAAATACAACACAAACCGATTCCAAAAACAAATTGCCCCATAGGGTCATGAAAGACGTACAGTCGAGAGCTGAGGAGGCGGAGGAGGATAGAGAGAATGATCGGACGGAGGGTACTGATCGAGCAGAGAAGGCAAGTAGAGGACCCCCGTTCCATGGAAGCCTTTGTCGCCGTCTAGGGTTCGAATCTCTTGACCGATCCCGCACACCACAAAATACTCAAACATCCGACTCCGAGCCATTTATGATCAATAGAGACACAGATCTGATCTTCAGCTCCGCGACGACGGAGAAGGTTTGGCCGTCAATGCTATCAATTCCGGTGCGCCGTCGCGTCTCCGGTTTCAGCATTCGATGGTCGCGCCATTATCAAGGAACGAGGGCAATACAGAGCTATGGTTGTACCAGACTCCGTGATTTGCGCGGGTTCTCAATATCTCCAGCTGGCTCTGCGATTGCTCTTTCCCGGCAAGCAAGCAAGCGCCTTAATACCCACTTAACGAAAACTAACCGTTATATTTATTTGCCGCGTCATCGAGGTCTAGCTGTCGTCATAACAATTGAATGTGACGATTTTGTTGTCAATGAACAGTGCTGTGATTAGGGGGGGCATGGGATCAATTTTGATTTGTTTAGTATTTTCATTAAATATGCTTTTCTTTTTATTTCTAAATTACATCTTAATAGGTTAAATTACTTTTCTATAGTCACAGCTATGTCATTTTTTTTACATTTTCATGTATTATTTTTATTCTTGATGAAAAAAAATGTACAACATATGTAAATATTAAACAGATTTTAAATGCTATAGAATTTAAAATTATTTGACATTTTGTTATTTTTCTTTAATAAAAGTGTCGTTTGCATTAAACCAGTTTCATGAAAATAAAGGTGTTACACATGTCAACATCATGTATAACATGTTATTGAGTCCATTAATGATGAGAATGCCATAACATAAGAATTGTACAGTTGTATTTATATATAACACATTACCATTGTAAAAATCACTCAAACTAATCTAATTAATCAAGACAAATATTATATCATATAAGATAAAGTATAGATTAAGGGTTAGTATTTGTTAGAATTATGCTAGATTTTCTTTTGCTTTATCATCGTTATGGTACATTATGAAATCATTTATATGTGTCTTCAATACATATGGACTAGGAAGAAGGTGATAATCACCCACAACTTCATGGAAACTGAAAATTTACATTTTGAGCTTGTCTACAAGATCTTAAAGCCTACAAAGGTTTCTTAGTTGAGTTCCACTAAGACAATGAAAGTTCAATTCTCCATATAAAAAGGGTTGAACAAGGCAATGCCAACACATGCAAAGACTTCAAAAAACTGCAGTAAAACAACACATGAACTAAAAGCAGCTATCAAGCATCTGAGAACCTAATATTATATTATAGCTGAAACTTTGCAAAATCATACATTTCTTGTACACTAACTGACATTGTAACTGGTAACTGTATGAATACATTAGGCATGAATCATCAGTTAGTGTTAGCTTGTAGTATCTGGTCTCCACAGTGAAATCGATCGAGTTCTGCATGACAACTTGTCTGCTCCAAGTTCTATCTGATTATTCCACTGATAGTGAGACTGATCCTCGAAATTAGACAATTGCAGATCATTGATCTTCTAAACTTATTTGTTATTGCAGTTAATTCAGGTGGCAGAAGTCAACCATGTAAAGTCTAGATCGATCCTGAGTTGACTTTCAACTACTTGACATGTTAAGCTACAGTTCCTATAATTATACTGCTTCTATTATCTTCAACTAACCAGACAGTGTCTTCCATAACTTCATCCAAAACCCAGCAGGCTCTGCTTCAGCTGATAATTGCCCACAAGGTTCTTTAAATTTTGCTTTCTCACTCAACTCTTCATACGAATCCACCAGATTTTGAAGCCTTGCAACAAACTCGATCAAAAGAGACGTAAACGTTGACAAAGAAAGAGCACTTGCACTTTCAAAAGTTCTTGACTCGGCTCCATTGAGCACCGTCACATCATGGACAGAACTAGGAGGAGCTAAGGAGACTTGTTTCTTGAACATTCTCTCACTTGCTCGATTATCATGTGGCAAGCCTTTTGGCAATGATGCTGATCTCAAATCAAGAACAGCTTCGCTCAGAGACTTGTATTCTAGGACTTTATGTTCACCTTCCTCAAAGTCGATGAGGTCTTGCACATGTCCCACCTTTGACTGGTCTCCGATTTCCCAGCACTCTGCATTGACAAATAGGTAGGATTTCTGGTCAATCTTCTTTTGCAGTTCCTCGGCGGCCTCTTGGACTTGAACAAGTATGTCTTCAGAGCCTAGTTTCTCCATTTTTTTCATCTTGGTACCAAGCTCACGCAACACTTTAGCTCCTTCGGCTCCAACTCTTTGTATCTCCTTCTGGAACACTCGTCTTTTTTGTGCTGGGGCCTGCATAAAGGGATATTAACATTCGATTAACTTTATAGTTGCTTCAAAGTCAACCACAAGCCTAAGTAAAGAGAGGGTTGAAATGCATAATGGGTATGTCTAGTTATAGGTAAAACATTGTTAGTGCAGGCTACATGAATTTTTAAGCAAGCTAAAATACTATGTCGTGTTTAACTGAAAGTACACTGCCTAGATTGCCTTACATTTAACATCTCTCTCTTTTTTATTTTGCAAGAATGTAGCACCTTGTACTATTCATTTCTGCAATCATGGGCTTCTTCTATGATAATGGCAAAAAAGTGCATGGAACTAGTATTTTTGTTGCACTTTGTATCAATTTGTTTCAGAACGACGATTTTACCCTTGAAATTTAAAAAAAAATCCAGAATTTTACATCCCTTATTTTTCTCATGAGGTAAGAGAGGAAGAAGATTAAGGGAGTTGCAAACTTGGGATTTTTTTCTTCTTATTATTTTAAAATTTCAAGGGTAAAATCATCCTTTTGAAACAAATTGATACAGAATGCAACAAAAATAATAAGTTCAAGGCACTTTTTTGTCATTACCAAAGAAGGAGGCTATGATTTGCAAAAAGTGAAAAGTATAGGACACTTTTTTGCAATTATCCATCAATGCAACATATCAGTGAAGAAATTGAACAAAAGCACAGTGTCAATTCAGACAACACTAAATCCCTCAAAACTGAAATACTGGAAACTAAAATGATAATGAACCGACTTGCCTGTATCTCTGCAAGTATACATCCATGCAATGCCATGACCATGAATGCACAATGCCTCAGTGCGCCACTTACTTTGACATAAGTCTTCCATGGATACCTCAGTGATTTGTAAGGTCCATGTGGTGGCTCCCAGATAGCAAAACCCATCTTCAGATATAAGGACAAGTTAGATTTTTTTTTAAAAAAAATCATTTTCTTTTATCTAAAGCCACAGTCAGAGTGTAATGAAAAATACCAGAGTGTCCTCTTGGCTTATAGATTCTACAGCAGCTCTGTAGCCACTGTAAAGTGGGTCATCAGAAGCTTGGTAAGTTAGAATTAATGAAGGAATCCTCGAGTACTCAACAGAACTAAGGTAACTATTCACACAACCTACAAGAGACAAAGCATATAATAAACAAAACTTGAGGTGGAACTTCTTGTGTGTATCCATTTCTGTAATTAAAACGACATGATAAAATTTAGTGTTAATTGCAAATAGCTATTGTGTACTATATGTCTTTTGCACATACAATCTCCAACTTTAAAGTTTTACATCCAACTACCTAAATTTTCAGATAGCTCTTTTTCACAAGAAAATGATGATAATGCCCTTGATGGCTTGGCCATAATCTCAAAATGTTTTGGGTAGATATGGAGTCTCTTTTTTTAGATTAGGGTCGAGCCGTTTTCGTCATTTTCTGGCAAAAAAAAGGTTATCTGCAGTTTTTTGAAAGTTTAGGTGGTCGGATGTAAAAGCTTAAAGTTGAGGATAGTTACGTGCAAAAGTCGTATAATATGCAATAACTATATGCAACTAACCGTAAAAGCTATGAGAAAGCCAACCTTCCAAGGAATTTGCAACACCCATAAAGTTTTTCACCACCAGTTTGTGTAGATCCTCACCAGCCCATATGGGATAAATGCATATATTTACAAGCAACCCAACAGCAGCACCAAGTGCGATGTGCATGAAACGTGTCGCGGCTGTGTGAATAAAATCTCTTGTTCGATACCCGGACACCATTACAAAACAATAAGTCAACAAGAACACACGAAACCCGTATTCATAAGGCTTCATTGTAGGATACAGTTTCATGTAAGTTGCAAGTGAACCTATCAGTAAGCAAACAACAATGTCACAAGAAAGAACCTAAAAATAAAATAAAATGATGAAGAAAACATATTATCGACGCAACAAAACCTGACCTATGATGAAAATGCTAATGATAAGAAAAGCTTCTTCCCAGTCTCCAGCTAATTCTGATAATAATGCCATCCCCAGCGCAAACCCTCCAGCTAAGAGTGTCCCTAAGCCACGATTAAACCCTTTGCTTAGTGTTGCACCTGTAGATGAACATATCAACCAAAGATGAAGAAAACCAAACTTAGGACTGTAGGGTGAATGAGTAGAGGAGAAACAAGCATGTTTGCTACACCAAATGATTAGCCAATATAATCTGAAAGCAGAACACCCAAAAATTGAAGTGCAATAAAGATTGAAACTTTGACTATATACAGATGCATGCGATTGAATGTCTGTGAGTAGTAATGATTACAACCCAATTGTGCAAAAGAGGATTGGGGAAAATTGAAAGCATAAGCAAAACATGAAGCCCCACATAAGAAAATTGAAACAAAGTGGAACCAATCCCAACAAAAATTGCTATACCAAATTGCTATTATGTTGATTAAAGCCAAGAACAGTAACAACACATAAGTAATCAAAAAGCAAGCACAAAAACATATGAGCAAAAAAAGCTAAAAATAGAAGAAGCCAAAACTGGGGATACTTACCAATACTGAACTCAAAGACGACCACAACAGTAAGAATAGACCACAGAGAGTAGCGACTGAGATCAGCGAAAGGCTCTTTCAAGAAAATGAGCAGAGAAATGAGCGATAGAGCCAGACCCATCTTCACGGAGAAGACGATTTTCCTAGGATCGGAGCGACCCATCTTCAACGCCCGGCGAGCAACATCCGGCAAGCTCCTCCAGAAGCTCGCGACGCCGTCGAGACAGGAGCAGCAACGCCGGCGAGGAGGGTCCTCCTCGATCGATTCAGCGTAGCTGAAACCCATCTGGGAAGAAAGCAGCCTCTCCTTCTTCTCGGCGAAGCTGTGCCTGAACGACCCCGCTCTTAAAGCAGCTGCCTTTGCAGCCATCGCCACCCCTGTTACCGACCTCGAATCTGATCGACAGGAACGGACAAAGATGGGTGGGAGAGATAGCGACAATTAAGTGGGTGTGGGTTCAAATAAACAAATCTAACCGAATCTTGAAGGTTGAAAATGTGATTAGAGAGATTAGACAAGGCACGGCTTCTCTGAAAGTTATATGAAACCAATGTCATAAACTGACAAAGTTAAAATGTTTTTATTTTATTATATTATTTACCATAGAATTTGCAAATAATTATTTAATTTTGTACCCCACAATTATCTTGTTCAAAATTACAAGTGATCTTCTTTTAGGACTTAACTCACACGTGTTTAAGCATAAATCAGATTAATTATTCTTAGTGTAATATTTTTAGAACTTGTCAACGTCAGCTCATGATTATACTTTTTTTTTTAAAGAAGCTCGTGATTATACTAATTATCTCATGATTATGTATCAAAAAATAAATAAATTATCTCACGATTATAATTGAATTACCAAATCTTTATATATATATAATGAGAATTACAAGACATCTACATGGTTTATTGGTTAGGTTTGATATTTCAAATCTTCAAAAAAATTATTTATTCTATTATTGCATTGTCATTCTACATTAGTTAGATTAAGTTGATTTTGTTGAACTACATGAACTCGAACACGTGGTTGCTTTTTTTCGCATCTTACATTTTAAGTTCATTTCATGTTAATAAATCAATTATCGAAATAGATTTGGATGATAATATCACCATAATAAATCTGATCGGTGCACATAACATTTTTTTGTTTGCCATAGTCTTACTCCTCGGGCAAAATACATAAATTCACTGACAACACCTTTTTTCACGTCTTACATTTAAGGAGAACATGAGCACGTTTAAAATGCTAGATTATCTTGGAATGTTGATTAAGGAGGATAAATTTTGTTTTCTGTACCTACAAAAACATGATTCTGATCTCTGTGTGTTTGCTTAATAGGAGAATTTGTGGTATGCTGCTGTGGCTTCCTTTGCTTGAGTGACGTTATGTGACCACAAGTCTCATGTTGCTGAGGTGACATTTGAAGACACAAATCTTCCACTTTTGCAGTTGCCCCAAATTATTAGCCCCTCCATATTGCCATCTTGATCATACTCTTAAGACGTTGATACAGCAATTTTAATACTAATTCATGTTTATATATCATATATTCTTCAGTAATTAGATCTCTGCTTTTCTCTTCAGCACATCATAAACATTTTTATTACATAACTGATCATAACATCTCAATAAGCTCTTGTGAATAAACTCTACTAGTCTGCATAATCTCCGAAATACTAAGTACTGAAGAACCTTAACTATGCTATATGATAAGATCGTAGGTAAAAGATGTCATCAATGCAAAAGTAGACAGAACCACAACCATAGCCAATTTTCCTTCCATCTTCGACTTTGCACCACCGGAATGCCCTAACCCAAATCCCACAAGGCCAGGTCTTGGTGCTGCTGGATGCACCGGAGAACCTGAAACTTGACCAGAACTCATGTAGATCATAGTTTAAGACAGTTATCTAGTTTAAGATGAAGAACGAGAAAAAGGGTTCTGATGTATACCTATAACTGTGGAGTTGACCCTTCTCCCTGGGGAGGCTAGAGAGCTAGATGGAGCAGGAGGCATAAATTTCCCTATAGACAAACCTTAAAAAAAGACAAGACATTGAATAGATGAAGATAGATAAAGATAAGAGTGTTTCTCTGTTGAAGACATATAGATTATAGATGGGTTTAGATTTTAGAACAGTACCAGGGCAAGCAGAGGAGTTGAGACGGAGATGGCAGAGAAGAGGCAAGTGAAGAGCCAGAGTGGTGTTGATCATGGGAAGGGGCAGTGCAGTGCCATTGAGCAGGAGGCAGAGGCAGCGAGGCTGCTGGTCATAGAGCTCAACCAGGTTGTCACAGCATTGCTGTGGAGGCGACGGGGCTGAGCCCTGAACAAAAGGAGTGCATGGGGTCAATGGCAGGAGGCTCGGGCCACAGTCTGCTAAACTGTAGTATTGGGGAAAAAACTGGGGACTGGAAGAGAGCTCAGGGAGAAGAGAACCGCGAGAATGAAGCTGAAGGTGCAAAGAGAAGCCATGGATAGTACTTGGGATGTGATTTGTTCTTCTGCTGAGAAATTCTGATTTGGCTTGCTGGTGGGAATGTATATATATGACCAGCCAGAAGTCATAGTTGAAGCATGATTTAGTTTCATGCATGGTGTGTGCTACTCTGCACATGAAACTAACATTTCATGATTTGTTTGTTACATGCTCAATGCTTGATTATGAGAGTGCGTAGATTTTATGTTGAATTGAGAAAGCTATTCATCATTATCATCTTCTCACTGAACTCTACTTAGCCCATCTTTTTTGTATTTTTGTTCACACTCATATGATAAAACATGATTCTGAATACTACAATTTAATGGTAAATTAGATGAATAATTTTAAAGAAGGATAACTTGAACAGTTTTTTTATTTTCGCATTAAACAAGAGATTTTTTTTTTTTTTTTGGGTTATGACTTGTCAAAAAAATAAATCATATTAACAAGTCTGAAACTGAAAACGATAATCTCCTGAATCATGATGGTCATGAAATACAAAATTAAAAATAAATCATATTAACAAGTCTGAAACTGAAAACGATAATCTCCTGAATCATGATGGTCATGAAATACAAAATTAACTTCGAATTAGAGGTGGACTATTCTTTTCTACAAGCTTGTATATCTAAACCCTAATACTCTGAGAAATCCAAGTAACTGGGAAACCAGTTAATAAGCCACTAACCCTAAATAAGTTATGGATAAACAAAACTACAATAACAATAAATCATCTATAATCAAAGTATGATCCAAGGTTGTCTGGCAGAACATCATATGTACTCTTCCAAAGAATTTTGATGTGGGGGCTCAGGTTTAGGTACTATCTTCATCTATAAATGCTAGTTCACATACAAGAGAGAGATGATCGCTGCCCCATTTCTGCATAGAATCATTCAGAATGAGATAAAAAAAAAAAGAAGTAAAAATGAGCTTACAACATCCCAAGCTTATTAATAATTTCCTTAATGTGATTCCAGCACGGAAGGAAATGCTCAATATAAATAAATCTTCATAATCAATTTATAAAAGGGAAAGAGAATATGAAACTAATGATCACAACCAAGTTATTCAGTAACATGAAATGACCCATAATTCATATAACTAACTTCTGCCAAAACAAGACAAACTAAGGACGGCCTAAGGTCGGGCTATATTTGCAACTTGGATCATATTGTTTCCAGATGGAGATTAGCACTGCACAGTTTCAAATAGAACAGGCCTAGATAGTCTATCTTGCAAGAAGTGAGAACTTTCATACCCGATCCGGTAATTATGGTGAAAACATGAACATTACATGGTGTTTTAAGATAAACTAATAAAAAGGCTATCATAAGAGGTACCTGAGTTGGGAGGCCCCCAGTTCTTCTTAGAACATCCTGAGGTAAGGTTTCAAGAACTCTCACTGGAACAAGACCCTTTGTGTGCCTGTGTCAATAATTAAAACCAGTAAACAAATATATCCAGGGCAGAGATAAGTAGAGTGATATGTTAATAAAACAACTGAACTACCATATGTAATCAACAGTTCCCATAAATTTGGAGTGGTACGATGTTGCCAATGGCTCTCCATGTTTATCCCTGGTTCTCCAGCATCCCTGAGGAACAGTAACCATAGTTTTGAGACCAGCAAGAATGGTATATATAACATATAGACTCCCACTGAAATATCTACATTTGACATGCCCATAAAAGTGTATCTTTATGAGCTTGTCACATAAGTGGATATCAATAATGGTACTTTTATTGTTTGAAAATGCCAAGAAACTTAACTAGAAGCATATAATAAAGTATAAGTGAGTCAAGTATCTTACAGGAATCCCAGGATAAGCACTGCTGAGACTTAAATGGTGCCGAACATGAGTAGCATCTTCATCACCCGCTGCAAGCTTAATTTCTTCTGCAGTCCACCTACATACCGACCGGGTGGAGATATAGACATGTAAACATTGCACTTAGTACATACTCAAGAACAAAGAGCCAAATAACTGATTTGCCTTTAACACTACTCTGATCCATTACAAAGGCAGCAGAAACTGCATATTTCTATTTGTATGAAAAGTACACTCTTCTCAAGCACAGGACACACAAGTTTAAAAACTCTACCAAGTAGATCATTCATTTAAAATTTTAAAAAATGGGGTCATTGCAAATGATCACTCACATGAATTGCCCTTAGTTTGTCTACACTAAAACCGTTAAGAGAAACTAAGGGTTTTAATGAAAAAATTATAAGAGTAGCCAAATGAAAGTGAACAGCGCATAAGGGTAACCATTTGCAATTACCCCGAAAAATTCTGCTAACTTAAGTCAAAGGTTCACTCAACAATTTAAATCAAATCGAATAGGAAGAAGGAAAGAGAACCATTTTTTAATCACTGGGTACCTAGAAGTGACAATACCTGTCGTCAAAACAATCCTGAGATCTGTAACCTCTGTATTGTGGGTACCGTTCTACCTGCCCTGATATTTTTCTGCGGGCATGTAATTGAAACTCCAACTGAAATCAAAATCAGCAACATATTATATTAAGATCTAGTAAACACTAAAACTGGGATGCAATTTGCAGAAGAATGATACACAAGTATACCATGACAGGATTTCACCTACCTCAGATGAAGCCAACAACTGATATATTGGACTCTGAACATGACAAAATAAAAAGGAATGATAATTATGAAATGAGAGAAAAGTTTTAATTCAATAACAATTTATACACCACAAGATCTCACCTGTGGGGCACAATTAAAATCCCCAGCAAGTATGACAGGGATGCCATCCCATTCTTGTGATAGCTTGTATGCCTTCTCAAGAAACAGTCGAACCTACACCACATCATGTTCTTTTCTGTTTTAAAAGGTCACCATTGTAAAAACACTAACTAGAAGTGAAGCACAGACATACACATACTTGTGTATATATATATATGGAAAGATATGAATGAGAATCTAAGAATGAGCATGGCCTTTTTTGAGTGTGTGCAAGTTAGGCACAATGCATTCCTATTTCCACATTCATTCTTATCTCACATGAATTCATTTTCGTTTCGTTCATTGTAAAATGAAATCGAATACCCTTTCCCAAATACCTGGCCTAACTTAATGTCCCCACGTTTAGGATTGTACAGCACGTGTATATTTCCAATCAGGATGATTCGACTTCTGGTGGGTAAAGTCCTACAAATACACAAATGTCCATATAAGTCAGTGATAAGGAAAATTGTATAGAAGAAAATAACATAGTTGTAGGATCTGATGATTGTTTCATATTGTATAGAGAAGAAAACTATTGAGGATGCATATCCTACTTGATGTTAGCACTGAACATACTATGCACACCTGCATATACTTAACTGGCTAATATGAGCAACATAGACATCCCATATTATCCTCCCATGACAAAGGCCCAAAAGCAATAGTGGTGAGAGAGAGAGGAATAACAAGATTATCAATTTCAAACATAATACAACTTACGTTTGGATAGATAGATTGGACTCTGATGGATTATGGTTCATCTGTAAAATTAAGAAATACGTTGTAAACTAATAAA
Source organism: Erodium texanum (assembly GCA_036897725.1). Lineage (NCBI taxonomy): Eukaryota > Viridiplantae > Streptophyta > Magnoliopsida > Geraniales > Geraniaceae > Erodium > Erodium texanum. The sequence goes on from JAYMSW010000162.1 coordinate 28,704, forward strand.
GTACAAAAACTTACTTACTATAGATAATACATAACTTGCACCAAACATATGTAAGATTTGCGAAAGAACGGCAAAAATACGGCGGCAGACCATACAAAAGT
>JAYMSW010000163.1:0-28689 GCA_036897725.1 Erodium texanum
GAGGAACAAAAATGCGCCCACTCCAAGGCCTGTTGAAATGTCCGAGTCATATTGACAGTAAGTATACTCCTTGGTATTATCTGGAACAGGAACGCCCTATAAAAGAAAATCCAAACATTACTTCATTAGTAATCACAGCTAAAGCTAAGAAAATCAGACAAGAACGACTTCTAGTTTAATACTCATACTTTTCTTTCATTTCATACAATACTACTATAGTTAGCCTGTTGAAAATATTGTCCTATTATAAAGCTATACAAAGATAAGACATCGGAACTTCCAACTCTTTTTCCAATGTCATTTAGCATGGACCGACAAACTCCATTAGGCCATGCCAAAGAGCCAATACCACTGCACTACATGGTTTAATCTCACACTATCCGTTCTTCAATTCTCTATTTGCTTAGCTATGTAGTGGAAATGTAAAGCTATACTCGAGATTAAACACTTCTCAGGATTTTTTTTTCTTTTCTTTTTTGATAAATCACTAAGAAACATAAGATCCATAAGCATTATGAAATTCTCAAGTAACGCTAAATTTGTTGAAACTACGAAAAAAACTTTAGAATTCTACTCCTTGTTCTTGGTGTGAGTTCTATTGAGTGCATATTTAAAAGAGATCTGGCATTGCCATAACTAATTCAGCTAAGACTATCACTAATAGCAATAGATCTGACATTGCTAAAAACAAGTTTGGCCAAAATTAGAGCTAAAAAAATGACAAGCAAACTGAAATTTTGATTTGTTCTTCGTTTCCAAGCTACCAATCATCGGCATAACCAGATAAATGATTACAGATTAAACTCTACTACTAACTGATGCAAGATCGAGTTTTGATTGTATTTTCCCACACTTTCTAGGCAAACAAACAAAACCCATTGGCAAAACCAGAAACCATAACGTTTTCACAACCCATATTGGCACCAAAAGTCATTAACAGCTCGGATAAGCTCAGAGAAAGAGAAAAAAAATGGGGAAAGAGACTTACAGTGCTTCTTCTCTGCTCAGCAGCAACGGCTAATCCAAAAGCAATGAGATCAAGGATGAAGACGACAATCAGCAACAGTTTGGAAGCCATTGAAATGGGGTGAGAGTTCTCAGATCTCGTTCTCTCCCTAAAGTACTGGAAAAAAAAAAAGAGCCTTTCACTGTAATTTATCGTTGTTGAAGAAGCAATATCAGACAATAAAAATATAATTTTTATGAAGAAAAAGAAAGGGACAGCAAACCAGTGGTTGCCAGGAAATTAATTCTCCACCTGCCCTGCAAAATTACTAGAATACCCACAGAGTAGTTGTTAGAAGATTGCCCGAATATATATAAATATTTTTTTAACGAGAAAGAAGAGAAATATATTAGAAAATAAAAAGATACAAGTTTTTTTTAGGTAGAAACTACGAATCTCAACAAAAGCCTGGTACAAAAAGAAAGTATAATTTTACTCTCAAGAAGGAGGCTGATTCAGACTCAATCAAATTGGATTAGTAAACAGTTACACATGAAATCAAGACCGAGTGAATCCTTCGATCCCAAAAGGACTAAGTAATTCGTGCTCCCACCACCAAAATGGTATAGGCTGAATCTAACGTCTTTAGGGCAATGCTAACGCGGCACCGCCGACCCGTATTAACACGTTGGAACAGGTGTTCGCGATGCGGTAGCACTAGTCGACACCGGTACAGCCCAACGCCAGCTATCCACGGGGAGCCCATACCAACTACGTGTAGATCAAGGGACACGTTGAGCTGAGGCCGACTCATTGGCTGTGTTTTTTTTTGTAAATTTTATACTTGATAAAAAATATATTAAATAAACCGTTAGCACTGATGATAGAGTACCGACCTACTAACTTTGTTTTCCTCCAACATTAAAACTATCCTACCGAATCCAATACGACACTGTTAACACCGACTCCGCATTCGCATTGCCATTAGAACTTAAGATTTCTGATTAAGGTTTGGGATCAGTATATTTTTATTAGATAATGTATGGAGCCTAGAGAGGGGTAGAAAAGAGGAGTGATATTGTGTCGGTGGAGAAGCAAATCTTGAGCTGTATTTGGATTGAGAAAGAAGAACAAAAAAAAATGAGAATAGATGCTTCCATGAGGAAAAAGGTGGACCAACTTTTCTTAATTTTCACATGATAATTTGTCTTTTATAGTAATCACCATTGAGCAATCTTTAATGCTAATGTGATGGTTGATGAGCTTGCAACATAAGCAAGGTTGTGTGGGAGGGGCCTTTTGTTTAATTGCTTCCATTGTTTGGTTTTGGTTGGCTTTTTCATTGTCTTTTGTGCATAAGGTTTTTGGACTTTATTTACTTAAAACATGGCTGCTCCTTTACAAGTGAAGAAAACAAGAGAAATGTAAGGGGGAAAAAAATGAAGCAAACTGAAGAGAATGCTTTCATTGAGAGTCAAACCCAAGACCTCCCACTTACTAAACAAGTACTCTAACCAATTGAGCTATGAAAGCTGCTGACCAACTGCACAAGGTTTTATTATTTATACAAGTATCTTATAGTAGAGAAATGGGCATCTCTTACTAGGATCCTTTTAATGATAATTTCTGATATAATTAATTGTCAACCTAATTCATTTTCCCATATATCTTCTCAAGTATATGGTTCACTAGAGTTGGAATGCTATAACAGATAGTATTCGTCTTGACTTATCGTGTGTGATCAAATTTGAAAACTTGTTATGCATGTTTTTTCACAACAACAACACTATAGAATCTTGTTCCCACTTGAACTAGGGGCTCACGATCCATTGTAGAATCTCATAATCCGACCTACATAGATATCAAGCATGTCTATCTGTCACACGTTAAAAAGATGTGGATGAATTCACCACTTGATAAGTATTTTGAAACTTTCACCTATCAGTTTAAGTTATTAGATAGGTCGAGTTTTAATATAGCATCACCATAACCTATACATTTGTAGGCATTTCCAACACATGGCCAAAACTACTAGCATGAGTTTCTTAAATCACAAGTTAACTTAAATGCAGTCAACTAGTGCATGTTTGGAGATGCTAAACATATTGAACTACAAGCAATATCACAAGAACACCATCAATACTCAATAAGAACTCCAAATCCATACTTGCATCTGTGGCCTATAAAAAAAAAAGAGCAAGAACCACAAGTATGGGAAACTCTTAAGACCATTGGGTTCATTTCATCCTCACCAAACTCCATGAACTCCAAACTTAACTTCACACCAAAGACACAACACAAAACTACAAACTTCAGTGTGAAAAGAATATTATTACAACAAATGATCATTACAATGTTTTTGTTATACACACAAACATAATTTTGAATCAAGACAATAAGTGAATCAGTGAACTAATGAAAGAATTAACCTGTGTACAACCTCCTATGGACATATCATATTCAAATAAATTACAACAGAACTTTGGCAGCAACACTCAAAGGGCTTTATTACCTCTTGTTCCCAACAACGGCACCATTTGGCTTCAAGATCGCCTTTTTGGGTTGATCCGGCTTTGCCTGAGTTATAAGTGTCCGTGCAGCTGCAAGGCGATCTATTGTCGAGCTCCTGAGAACGGGTTTAGGCGTTTTCTTGGCCTCGGAGCTTGGAGATTGAGCTTTAGGCTTTTCTTGCTTTGCAAGTGTAGCCGTTTTACCACTAGCAGCAGTCCTTTCAGCTATTCTCTTCTGTCTTTGAATCATCAACTCCTCCTTTTTCCTCCGATTCTCCTCTTCCTATATTATTTTTAAGAGCATAAAGGGATTGAAACACATTAGCAAAGATAAAGAAAAAGAAAAGAGGAAATGACAGTTTGCTATCCTGAACTATGCACGTTTTATAGATCACTATCCTAAATTTCAAAGTGTAACACCTCACTACCCTGAATTAATAGGGAATTCAGGTAGTAAAGTGTTACACTTTGTAATCCGTGCACAATAAAGTTCAGGGTAGTGAACTATCGTTTCCCTGCGAAACAAAAGGACTAAACAAATATGATTATTGAATAAATACCATCTCGAATTTGCTTTTATGAACTATGTTCTTGCTTCCCATAGTTGATTTCCTGCTTCTAGAGTTGATGTCGGGTTTGCTCTTCCCATTAACAAGTTTCGATTTTCTTCCAGGAACTCCATTACTTTTGTTTTCGGTACCATTTGGTAATTGCTTATCTTCAGCAGGAGCAGCTGTTTCAGGATCAACCCGCTTTGTTCTTGCATCAACGAACGACATGTTGCTTTCGTAATCCATTTCAGGAGTCCACGCGACAGAGTGGTCTATAGTTGAATCACGATCAAGAACCATGTAAAGATCATTTGGTTCTTGGACAGGAGAGGCCTCAGTTGTATCCTTGGATATTTCAGAAGCTCCTATGATGTCTGAAACCATAATGTCTGTCCTAAGTTGGGAATCGGGCTGGTCACTTACCTTCGAATGAGCTTGAATCATGAACGAGTCATCGACTAGAACATCTTTCCTGTTCTTCTCAACATTAGGGTTACCAATGATCAATGAACTATCAAAATTTTCGATATCTTGATCTTGACGTGCTGATTTTGCAACCTGGTCAGTGATGAACCAATCTCCTTCTCCACGACTTTTAATTATGGATGATTCATTGGCATCAGAGACAGTAACATGGGAATAGTTTCTTGATTCTTCAGCTCTTTGTGAAAATAAAAACTCCTCATTCATGCCATTCTTGTTCTTGGTAATCGGGCTGAGGCTCATATCAGCTTCAAAGCTTTCAGCACAAACATAGTCATTGCCCGTAGGTTTCTCCATCACGACAAAAGAATCGGTTGAAATAGCTCTTTGCTTATGTACTTGCTCCTCCTCCGAGCTCTTGCTTGCAAAATACTCTTCCTTAATCTCCACGGGCTGTGACTCTGAACTCGGCTCATCTCTCAATAAAAGATTCTGAAAAGCATCCCAATTTTCATTTCCTTTTTGGGCATTTGAATTCTTTGATCCATCATCTTGGCCTTGATTGTGATGATGCCGGGAAGATTTATGTTGCTTCTTCCCCAAGGAACCCACATTTTCTTCGACTTCATCAGATGAATTCTCCGAGAAGCTTCCTTTTTCTCCATCTCTCCTCGAAGTGATGTAATTGATGTTACGGATCACAACCTTTCTAGAGGACTTTTTTCCGTGTTTTTTCTTATGTTTCTTCACATACTTTGACTCGCTCTCAGAGGACTCACTAGGGTCAGTGGATCCATCTTGTTCTGAGCTATCTTTTGCCTTCAAATCCTTCTTCTTGTTATGGGAAGATGATCTGTAACTCCGGTGGCCATCAGAATCCCAATCAGGCCCACCACCCGATTCGTCCATGTTTGGAGGCCATTGCATATTCCTAGGGTAATATGGAGGTGGAGTGTGCATACCAGGATAAGCAAAGCCTTGATATGGCGGCATATGTTGATACATTGGACCTTGGAAATTATGCATGTAATGAGGAGGAAGATGGTTTGGCCATGGCATTGGCATATGAGCTGATGATGGCAAGCTTCCATCTGCACAAGATACCAAGGGTGAGCATAAAAACCGTCAAACCAAAAAAAACCAACGAGATTGATCAATTTGAAACCTAGCATAAAAACTGCCTATGTTTAGGCCGTCTTTTTATAGACAAAAAACCGACCGGAAAATGGTACAGAACCGACCAAACCGAGTTACATTCACCCCTACAAAATATCTTTTGTGAATGTCAAAGCCCTATCCAACCCAAAGCTCAAGCGGATGGGTGTACAAGCTCTGATACTATGTCAAAACCCTATTCAACCCCAAAACTCAAGCTGATGGGTGGAGGCTTTAATATGTCTTATTAATCAATTAATTTCTCCACATACTTTTTATGTGGGATACACTTCAACAGTAAAGCTTGTCATACCTTGATTGATTGAGTCGGATATTGTGCCATCTGATGAGCTATTCTGTTTCCCGTTAGGGACGTTGATGGTAAGATTTTGAGTCAGGTCGATCTCTTCACCAGCAAGTACAATTCCAGATGTTTTCAAGTATGACAATTCAGCCTGAGAAGCCCGCATTGCCTCCAACTCAGCCATCCAAAGCCTATCTTCATTCTTCTTATTGCATAGTTCCATGAAGTTTATGCATGCTTCCCTAAAAGCAAAGAACTTGTCTATGATTGAAATAGAAGGCAAGAGGGTTCAAACTTCACTGTCTAAATTAACTTTTATAGTAAGTATACACGTTTTTTATCTGACTACATTTAAGTTCTGAATTCGTTTTGCAGCTACATTATGTTTTAAAAGTTTTGCAAAGCTCTTTTTAGTCAGAAAGTACCTCTGGTTCGAGTATAACTAAAACTCCATAGCTATCTAAAGCATTTTGATTAGATGTAAGAAAAGACTCTTTAAAAGATAAACCTACTAAAAAGATGGAAATAAAAGTATCGGTATTATAGTCAAGGGTATTTTGGTCATTTTTCTAGCAAAAAAGAGCCAAGTGCAATTTACCCCAACTTCTATAGAAGAAGTTTTTATTTCTGGGTCACAAGATCATGATTTCAAGACAACATGCTTTGCTTGAAACTGGAAAGATATAAGATCAAACTGTCTTTGCATTCAAACCTTAAACGAGAAGCTCCAAAAGCATCAGCGAAAGATATAAGATCATCCACAAAGGCCGGTTCAAATCCAGCAACCAAAGCACGGGCATAAGCCATTGCTTGCTCTTTGCGTAGTACTGCTTTTCGGGTTTCCAAAACACGTTGCAGTCGAGCCCTGCTCATCACCCAAAGCCGATCAGTCAATGCAACAAACGAATGAATAATCATATAAATCATCTTTAAGACAAGATCTGTACTTAGGATTTTCTTCTGGTACAACATCATCGACTCCACTCGATTCATCTTTCGACTGCAATGAAGCATCACATCTCAGACATGGCCGTTGTGTAGCGAAGGACTGAACACATACATGATTTTCAAAAGGACTCACCTTAGTAGAGGTAATTGCTCTCTTGGCATTCCCATCCATAGCTGAAAAAAATTATAGTTATTCAAAGTTGTATCAAACATGCAATTGGGAACAATGTTCATAGATCCGGAAATGCAAACAAATCCGATATAATGAAAGTTGGCAATTTACACTAAGATTGTGAATTCCAAAGTCAATGAGCTTTAACAAGCAATTTACAAAGACAACTATCAAAATCTGTATATATCTGGCTTACCTTCTGTCTCTGCAGCATTGTTTGAAGTCTCAATTTGCACGATCTCCTTCTCTGTCGTCACAAATCTCTCAAGAACTTCTGGGGTGTTCACAAACCTCACAAATCTGTTCAACTAACAGCACAATTAGGCCAAAATAAAACAACCCCAACATTACAGATTTGGTTCATAACACTTCTAGGAACATATCACAAATGTTAATGTTAGAAAATCAGAAAAACCAAATACTCCCCAATTCTTGAAATTTCAAGCAAATTATGAACTGTTTAGCCAAACATTACAAAAATCCCCCAAAAGTTCTCAATGAAACTTGAAAAGACAACATTTTCCCCCCTAATTTGATTGATGGGTCCAATCCATTTTGAACTTAAATGCAAACCATTCAATGAAATCAAGCTGACTTTGAAAGGAAACTAAAGACCCTATTCATACAACACAAACAAACTAAGTCACTAAACTGGATGACATATAGAAACTTGACTATGATACAGGACCGAACAAGGAATATAATTTGGAGCTAAAAAAAAATCGTTTCACAGTACAAAAATGGTCAAACGTGCCGTAGAGTTTCATAACCTTTTCATATAAACTACGATTCAAGCCCGTAAAATATCAAATCGAGAATAACTAAGAGCTCTACGATATTATAAAATTTTCGGGAACAAGGGTATGCCATGACATACCCTATACTTCTCCAAATCTGCCCTTGTTAAAACCCGCAGCACCTACTGAGTCATAGAACATAATCAAACTAAGTCCTTGATTGGTTAACATAGAGGGACTAGACTCTAATACCATATTAAAACTCGACACACTTATTGATTAGTGGAGGTGGAGGCCTAAAATGTTTATTAAATAGTTAACGGATTAGTACTTCCCATGTGGGACTGAGAGACGGAATCTGATACTAACAACCAAACCTTGCTCCAAACCCACCAAAATTACCTCTGCAAAGTTGCTTTAGTGAACCAAGAAGCATCCGAGCTTCTGGGTCGAAGCGTAATCGAGTACCCTCCTTTAGAAATCTGATCCGTTGCAGATTTCAGATGCAGAAGAAACGGCTCCAGCAGCCCAGAAGCCAATTTCTCATTCACTCCACCAGAAAAAACAACCAGATCGCACCTTCAGATGAAACCCAAAACCAGCAATCAAGACAAGAACATGAAAGCAAATCATGAATGTGTTGTGTACAAGAGAAGTAAACAGTACCTGGTTCTGGTGGGAGTGAGCTGAAACAGAGCATACTCGAGCCGAGTCCTAGGGTCCATGGAGGCGACACTGAAAGATTTGAGAATTGAAGAGATGGGTTTTGGATGTTTTGTTTCAGAGATTCATGGGTTCTCTTCTGTTTGCAGATTCTTGTACCGTGTTACGAAAATTTCACTCATTTCCTCATCTGGGTTTCAGAGAGAGAGAGAGAGAAACAGAGCAAGAAGACAGGCTATGGGGATGTTGAGGCCAGAGCTCAGCACATGAAGTGTGAGAGAGATTACACATTTTGATGATTACTTGAGATGGGTCCCACATGAAATGCCTGACGTGTCACCTTGTCGTCTGTCTGTAAAGGTTGTGTTTTTTTTATTTGGGTTAGCTGCGGCGGCAGGCGGAGGTGGCGGCTCCGGCCACAAAGGGGTGGTGCATCAGATTAAGGACATTGACGGACGCCGTCAAACTCCACCACGTCGACAATGATAAAACTAAGAGAAGATAAATCAATTAAGTACAGACGAAATTATTTTAAGAATCTATAGTTAGAACCGGTTCTTTTTAATACATAGAGAGGGAAAATTGTTTAATCCCCTTGTTAGGTTAGAAGAGCGCATACAAAGAGTCAACTCCTCGGAAAGAACATGTGCTACAGAAATGACGGCACTCCAAATTTTTTATCAGCATCATCGTTCTAGCGTTTACTCAGTATCGATCGATGTCCTTGCTCTTAAGATCGAATCTGGATAGAATAATAGTTGATGTTGTTTAGAATTATTTGTTGCCGTTTGTTCTCAGTTATTTTACGTATGTATCTGATGTATTATTAGGTCTTATACACAAGTTTTGTTTATTTAATGTTTATCGTAGAAATTATTATTCTCACAAATTTGAGAATATGTAATGTTACTATTTTACTTTATAAGATCAATAATTTAATATACATATCTTCATGGGAAAACTATAAAAAAGAAAAAAAGTAACATCAAAATAACCTTGTTTTGTAAAAACTAACGGTGTTCTACTAAGTCGGTAAAAAAATTTCTGTTTGCAAACTAACTAACACTGTTAATTTTCTTATGAAATGACATTTCTGGTGCCTGCCCCCCCATCTAAGGGTGGGGTAGTTTAAGGTTTGAATTGGGGAGAGGGTAGGTTAGGATTCGTTAGTTAAGGTTTAAATAGTGTATGGTTTATTTTGGGAGACGGGTATTTTGGGGATTTCAAAAAAATTGGTCTGAAAATTGTCAAAGTTAACGGATTGAAAACAGAAAATTTCTTTACCGATACTTTTTGATGACCAACTAAAATGACCGTTACTTCTTATATATATATATGTTCGAGGATCGTTAGTTTTTACGATTAACATGTATACATTTTTTTAAATTAATAATTAAATGTAAACATCTGGTCAGAACTTGTATGTATTGCTGCATAGTGAATACTATAAGTGTGAGAGAGTATCATGGTTTGTTTGAGAGGTCCATTACTTTTTAGGTTTGTGTGTGGACAAATAAAAAAATCTACTACACAATCACAAGAAGAGTGCCACTTCTTTACTTTTCCTTTTCTTTTCTAAATGCTCTTTACTGTGTGAAGAGTTTTTTTTTTTTTTTTGCTTTGGTGTCTTTGTCAGTGGAGCACTGGTTTTGATTATTTGCAGTTTGGAGAAGTTGAGTGAAGCAGTGGCCAAAGAATAATCCACAAACTTGCAATAGCTTGTACAAGAAAAAGGAAGAAAAAATAAAGTATCTTTTAGGTTGGGTCCAAGAAAAAAAGGTTAGGTTCTTGCCAACTCATATACTGCCTCCAGCTATTTCATTGAACACAAATCTCCTCGAAAACCTATTTCAATCTTAGCCTCTTAAGCATCACACTGAGGCCTGTCACTGACCAGTGTGAGCCGGAAGCTTCCGATAATTTGATAGGAAGTCAGAACCCAACCTTCAATATCGGAGGTAATGTATATGACGCCAAAACGGCCTCCAATCAGCTGCCTCCTACGCCCTCTCCGCTAACCAATCTCCAACATGTGGCCATGTTAGAGAAGGTTATTGTTGGAGGCCCAACACATGGCCAATCTCCATGAAAGATTAGTGGTCGAAGATAAACAATCGGACGAAAACTATGAAAGGGACTTCTAACACTACTAACGTGCAATGGGAACATACGCGCTTACTAAGATACCCAAAGCATAAAATACTAGGCATTGGTCCGACGCTGTTTGGAATAAGCCCAAGAGGAAGGCTGTGCACGAGACAGATGGGAACAAGAAATCGAGGCTGAACGTATCCGGTTCATGCAGCTCGGGGTCTTTATGTACTGGAATTTCGTTTATGTATTTACAAATACAAAACTTGATGAATAATTTCAACAAGATCATAATTTTCCAATTTATTTGATCATCTAGTTTATGTAATTTCGTTTCGAATTCGTTTGATTAAGTAAAAATCATTTGCGTTTCCTATATTATTATTATTATTTCCTATTTGAATTTTGCTACACTGCTTGTTGCAATGTTTATAGACCGATTTCAGAAATGAAATAGTCAATGTATTATATCGTATGGTAATGATTTATATGAAAACTATAGAGATTTAAAAGATAAATAATAAAATTTGAAGATGAAATATATGTATAGTAACGAATGTGTTACGAAACGAACGGATTACGAATACTCTAATATTTTAGTTTAAACATTATTATTCAAGAAAATGTATTTACAAATACAAAACTTCATGACCATGAATCCAGTTTCTAACTATAAGGTATAGATATGATGAATCCATGCCCAACTAAAAGCAATATAAGGGCTCGTCTAACGCAGGGTGTCGATCAGTGTTAACGTGTTGGTATTAGTGTTGGCGACGTGTTAGTATTGGTTGACACCGGTGCTGACCCAGCGACGCCGTTCCGATGGGTGCCGTTGCCAACAACGCGCAAACCCAGACTCACCCTCTCCTCCTCCAATCAGAACTCTCCTCTTTCTCCACACTATTGTTGTAGAGCATCCATACATCATTGGTCTTGTTTTCTTCCGACACCTACACGCAGAGCATATACTGTTTCCATTAGATGCAAGATGACAAACTTGCAGATAAATTGCAACTCACGTGTCACTTGTTTTCCAAACTCTTTATGATCCCTATGCTTTTCACTTGAACCAACCAATCCATTAAAAGACCCAACTTTTATTATCTAGATTGTGGATAAAGTTTCTGGATGAATTAGGAAACAAGACATAGATCTTTCACCATTGCCATAGAACATACATTTTCAAATTTGGAAGAAGTGATTACCCTTATTCTTGAGACTTCAGGTCTAATTAACCATCACCTCCATTATGTACTTTGATGTATCAATATAAACCCAACCACAACATCATTCAACATCAATTACCATCTTAGCCCCCCTCCATATAGTTGATTTTTGATAATGTTTGTGAAGTAAATTTTGTTGTAGTCACTATAGTGCTAGTCATGAATGTGATCTCTCAGCTATCTTCCTAGCTTTGGATTAAAGTCCACGGTTTGGACTAACCAACCACAATCATATTTGGAAGAAATATAACATTAATGGTTAGGTAAAAAGAGTAACAAAGAAGGTTAAAACATAAAAACTTTACATTAAAAAGCATTTTTATATTAGTGATTTTATTGTATGTACATGTTAGAAATTATAACACATTGTATTGGAATTTATAAAACTTGTGTGTGGAAATATATAATTTTCATCACTTTAAAAAAACGATGACTTCTAAGTTTGTAATATAAGAATAAATTTCTATCTGAATTCTAAATTGAGATATATTCTGGTACGATAACTACAAACTAATCATTAGTAAATAAAAATATGTAAAATATTTTACATTATGTTCTTGTAGGGAGGAGGATATGGGAGCTTGCAATGAAACAACAATCTACCTTACACCTTAGCTGTATATATATTGACATTTTGCTTAGGATGATGATGGCCAAACACCCATATCTGTTCTTTAATATTAGTGGGTCACATCCTCTAATTCAATCTTCTAATCCAACCATTGTCATCCATAGATGTTTCAACTGCAACCACCATTACCACAAACATAATCATCACCACAAGACCAAACCAAAACAAAACCTATAACCTTATTTATGGAGGAACAACCATAGTTAAGAGATCAATAACCTTTAATTTAATAATGTATTCACTATTCATTTTAATTTCAATAAAGTTGATCATATAATTATAAATTTTAATTTCAAAAATAAATAGCTTAAAGTTTTAGTTTGAATTCATGAACTCTTAGATTGATGCAATATTATACATGACACCCAATGTTGACTTTCATTAATGATGATCATGAGTTAGAAATGGCCTTTTTTTTTCCATATCTTCTCAACATTGGATCCTTTTGTTATTCTTCTTTTTCATATGGGTGCAAATAGAAAAATGTATGTCATGTGATGGACACTTATGCCCCTGAAACTAACATAGAAGTGTTGTGTTGTGGCATATTTGGTTGACTTAGCTGTACATGTGATCATATTATAGCAAATGTGAGGTCTTAACTTCTAAGTTTTTATTATTTTTCTATGCATGAAATATCAATTCTTTTTATATTATACATTCTGCAAATAAATAAACAGATTGTGTAGCAATGGATTGACACTGGGCTTCCATGTTACTCCCTCAAAGCTTATATACACTATCCATTCCTACATGTTCTTCATCAACTCTTTACTTTATTAAGGTCAAGTTGACACTTAAAGTTGCTATCCAATTGTTTAAATTTTAGATTGTCTGCATGTGTTTGTCTTGATTTTTAGATTGTAGAAGTTGAAAAAACAAACTTTTATATTTCTATTTGCAAATTGATCATCAAAGAATGACGAACTATTTGTAAATCTGATTATTATCAACTAACTTACGTAGACATTACACGTAAAATATTAAATCGTTATCACTAACTAAACATATATATATATATCATTCAAACCAAGATACCTATACATTTGATTTTCTAGATGATTATTCTTTAATAATGTTCATTTTTTGTAAAATTATTAGTCTGATTTTTTTTTAATAAATGCTACATATATTATATATCAACCATTGAACGTGCAAGACAATAACATTACGGACTCCGACTTGATGGAAGTAACAATCATTGTAGCCAGCTTTAAATAAACATATCTTGTGTACCGTCTTACAACCAGATCGAGTTAGACAATACAACAAATACATATATAAAATAACTCAAGACGGACAAGTAAATGATAAATGGTAAATACTGAATAACAGTAAATTATTATTCGTACAAAGATTCGATATTGACAAGTGTATGACCTTGGGTCAAGTTGAAAAGGATTGATGGGTTGGGTAGGTTTTGATTGATATCAAGCCCAATTGTTCCTGTGAAATGTTCGGTTTCGCTTGTACTCGTTTTCTTGATTCGTGTAAACAGAAAGAGTTAATGGAGTCAGGCCAAACCTCAAGAGGCCCAATGCTCACGGTTGTGATGTGGAATGAGTTAAAGCACAAAACAACGTTTGACTTGCACGTGGACTCCACATGGATCCCACGTGACCATCTATCTCTACACATATGCTTTGCCAACTTGAACATTTTTTCGGTTTCAATCGTCGTATTTGCAGCCATTTATTAAGAGTTTATGTCTGAATTTATCTCATATCACATATATAGGTCCGAAGAAGCCTCATTTATAAAAAAAGAAGATTGAAGAACCCTCGATAATTTTTAAAAAATATATAGCCTAATATAAGATTAATCCTCTAGTGTCAATGTGGTCTTTAATATATGTTTCATTGTTTCACTTATTGCTTCTCATAAACATGTTCTTTCCACTTTAATTCCTACAAAAGGATTTCAGGTAGGAGATATTAATTACTTTTAATAGAAATGTTAAATGAGTCGTACGATTTTAGGAAAATAGTTTATATAACCTTATAATTGTTTTCATTAGACTGTTAATTTCGGCAGTTAATGTTAACATATGTTGTACTTAAGCCAAAGCACATCAGGAGAGTTATCTAATGTAACCATAACACTATAAATATAGCGTTTATGTATAGATTAGTATCATTATCGATACAAACATTAGTCTATCAACTATTGTTATCTTGGTATCAGAATAACATATATCGTAATATGTCAAAACCCATTGTGCTTTAAGGTTAGGGTCTATCTAATGTAACCCTAACAATATAAATACACTGTTAATATACAAATTATTTATCATCATCATCATCATCAATACAAACATTAGTCTATCGGTTATTCTTATCAATTAATATCGGCTAAGATTAAACATAAAAAAAAAAACACTCAACCTGAAGTCAATATATGTTGCCTTTGTTAAACCAAATATGCTATAAAACATAGGTATATTTTGGTGTATACAAGTTATATATTGAGTGTAGAAGAGAAAAGCATGTGAGCTCTTTGGGCTCACCCATTTTCATGTGATCTTCCCATATACAGCTTGTGACACACTTCAATATGCCACAATCCTCCTTTTTCCCCAACCCTACTATAAATATTACCCAATTCTCCTTCATCTTCTCCATCACTCTCATAAAAACCCTAAAGAGACACACCCAACTCAAGACAACATGGTCAACAAACATTATCATTCCTCTTTCACCACATCCTTGCTTGCCCTCATCTTCATACTTCACACTGCCTCCTTGATTAATGCTAGACAAATTAGCAACCCATCGTCAGGTAAATAATCGTTTAGCCTTCTTGAGAAACGCTTTCATATTTTTCACGTGCAATTATCAAACAGATAGAAATATTAATACTTCGAATGTTTTTTTTTGTGTTAAGTAGGGGTGTGCCTAATACAACCCACTTTTAGTAACCAAACCTAGAAACTATATTGGAAACTATAACTCCTTGTGTTGGAACTTATGAAACATGTGTGAAAAATATATAGTTTCCATCACAATATATTATAGTTTATAACAACAATTCCCCCCATAAAGCGTGAATTGATCGAACAAGTTTAAATGGAACTTATGAAACATGCGTGAAAAATATATAGTTTCCATCACAATAGAAACCTGCGTAGAAAGTCTTCCATAATCTGGTCGATTAGTTGGTCAATCCGTAATTACAAGTGTACGAACTGGGCAAGTTCATAGTTATCGAACTTCAACAGTGGTTCTTGACCATATAAAATCTGAACCCATATAAAACCTCATATTTTTTATAATATTTTTACCCGAGTTAAGTACGTGTATATTGGCCTAAATGATTGTTGTTGTTGTAGATGATGGTGAGCATGCAAGGGCTTTGGATGGTAACCAAAAGAGAGAGTTCGGAGCAGCACACACAATGCAAATGGTAGGGTCGAGGCTACCGGATTGCTCCCATGCATGTGGGTCATGCAAGCCATGCAAGTTGGTGATTGTGAGCTTTGCTTGGGCCTCGATTGCAGAGGCCGAGACCTATCCCATTTCGTATAGGTGCATGTGTAACAACAAATCTTACCCTGTTCCGTAAATATATATATATATATATATACACACTAGCTAGATTCATTTCGTAGATCCGCGAATGAAATATATATATAGTTATTAGTAAACTATGTTTTTTAGTTGATTTTAATTTGTAGTAAAGAATACCATTAGAGCCAGCTCTTACATGTAATAGTTGACTATGTTTATATTCATAATATTTAGGTATTTAGTCACAACAGAAATGATGTATGTATGTACAAATCATAATGTAAAATTTTCTATTTATAGTGTTCTATTAATCTGAGTGTTTGTAAATATGAAACCGATCATATGTGTAGTGTGAAGTTGATATCTGTACATCTCAAAGTAACTTCGATCTTGATTTTTTTTGTCTTTAGTGATTGAAAATATATATCTCTATTTAACTTCAAATTTGACCTCTGAAATTTTCCTAGTGATCGAAAATACATGCATGCATATAGTTTGTGAAAGATTAAGTGATTGTATATACTTACATGACTAGGTATGAAATTTTACCGATCACGGTTAGTCCAGGAAGTTATTTTTCTTAGGTACCATAGATCGAATTCTGGTGGGCACAATAATACTAGTATTTGAGTTGTTTGTGCTATTTGCAATTAATTGTCTTATCTCATGTGTGCGTCTTGATACGATGTCTGGCCCGATTTGATTGTTAAGCGGTATGCGGGCTATGCTCATTCAAAGCTGACTGCAAGAATTGTTATTCTCACTAAGTTTAGAGTCTGTAATGTTACTATATTGTCTAGTACGATCAATAATTTAATATGTATATCTTCATGGTTGATATATAATATATGTGATAAAATTTTCAAAAAAGAAAATGAAAATTTTAATTCGGATTTTAAATCTAAACTCCGGTTTTAAATTATAATCAAATTCGAAATCCATATATTAGAATTTTACTCTTTAATTACAATAAAGTTCGTGGCCATGAACTAGTACTATATTTGAATAATGATTCTATCATGCACTCATGAAATTACTTTGAATGAATGTAATGGAAAATAAAAAAAATGAGAACTTTGAACATTGCATATCATATTAATTTGTTAAGAAAACGTATAAATGAAGCTTGAATTCAAAATAGAAAGCACCAAAGACATGTGTCATATAATATTAATATACCAATCACTATCAAATCCATTTCAAAACCGAACAAGACATGGAAACATTAAAGTACATTTGGGGTCAGAATAGGGTCAAAGGAACATAATAAATTGAAACAGACGTACCCTCGTTGCAATCAAACCTCAAACTAACGTATTTGAATGGGTCGTCAAATTAATATATATTTTTTTCCCATTTGGGTCAAAGCTGTTCCTAGTAATTCTCGTATTGAGCTTAGTCTTGTCAAAATCTTTGTTCTTGATCTTTCAAGATCAGACCTACGAAGAAAGAACATAAAATACTATTACCTTGAACACTCCAAATCAGCAAAAAAAAAAAAAAGGTACAAAGATCGGAATGTTCAAAAAATTGAGTCCAATATAAGGACCAAACCAAACCTTGCCATACATTATATATAAGAGCTCTAGTAACCTCGAAGCTATAGATCCATCTTATCCTAAACAAGAATCAAAACCCTAAATCGAGAAAGTTTCACATATCCCACACTCGCTTTCAAACAAGTGTATCTAATGAGATTCGTATCCTTTACCTTAAAGAAGTGAGAGAACTCATAGACCACCAGACCAAGAAAAACGAAACTAGGGTTTTGTTTTAGACGAAGCAAGTTATAGCCATGCAACGAGCACAATCGGCAGTGAAGAACCTCCCTCGCCATCTCCTCCGCCTCCATGATCTCCGAAACCAGGCACCTACTAAGCTCATTAGGGCACCATGTGATGTGTTCATAAACCACAGAGGTATCGACACAAAGAAAACCCTAGCAACATTGTTGTACGACCACCTTTGTAGGCACAACCTGCGACCCTTCTTGGACAACAAGAACATGAAGCCCGGCGACAAGTTGTTCAAGAAGATCGATGATGCGATACATGATTGCAAGGTTTTTGTTGCGGTGTTTTCACCGAACTATTGCGACTCTTACTTTTGTCTTCACGAACTTGCCCTCATCATGGAGTCGAAGAAGAAGGTGATTCCGATCTTTTGTGACGTTAAGCCCTCGCACCTTCGGGTTGTGAACGACGGGAAGTGCATGAAGGAGGAGCTCAAGAGGTTTAGGTGGGCTCTGGAGGAGGCCAAGTACACCGTTGGACTCACATTCGATTCTTGTAAAGGGTATGAATCGTGAGACTCTTAACTATTATTACTCGTTAAACATTAGTATAAGTAATAAGTCTGGGCCTCTACTTACCAGTTCATAGTTTTAGGTGAGTCGAGTCTTAATATAGTAATTTGCTTTATCTCTGACCTACACCTCTCTATGTCGTTTTAATTCTGACCAATGTATTACGGTCCATGTGTCAAGTCAGATATTCAATCCCTGCTTTCATATAAGAGGAGAGGTTGAGTCTTACATCCAGTATATGTTAATTATAACAACAACATAACTTAACTAAGCTTTTAGGTGGGTCGGGTCTTAATATGATATCAGAGTTTGATTTATCTTACACCTACATTTTTCTATATCATCTCAATTCGGGTCAAAGTCTAACAGTCAACATGCCAAATCCGACGTCCAATCCTAACTTACCTGTGGGAAGGGGTGTCGGAGTCACATCGGATAGATCTTAATCATGATACTAACGTAACTAATAAATCTGGGTATTCTTTTATCAGTTCAAACGTTTAAGGGGGTCTAATCTTAATAAAAACATCCTTAATTTTTGCTGATTATCAAGTAGATTAATTGTTGATTATTGTTCTTGTGTAGGAATTGGTCGAAAGTGGTAACAAGTGCTTCAGAAATTGTGATCAGCAGCTTGTTAGAGATTGAAGCTGGGAAGCAAATTTGTAGCCAAAATGCTGCAGCCACTATCTACCAATAGAAATCGTTTCTTCTTCTATAATTTATTTCAGTATATAAGCATTTTGTATCATGCATTTGTTTATTCATTTGTTCAAATTGTTTCATTGTTTTTTATTTGTAAAGATGCATTTTAGATAAAATTTAATGAACTATAGTAACTGTTCATTGCATGTATATTTGTTATATATGTTGTTCATTGGTGCATTCCAAACCCAAAACATGTTTGTGGAGTTAACTAATGTTGGAGCTTGTGTTGCATATAGTTGTGTTGATGCCTATTGGGCATCACATTAGGACATGAGTTACACTGCAAGAATCGCCTATTCTTTTCCAAACCACATCTATGTAAAGAAAGAATAATTCTTGATCATTATAAGTCTCCGGCAACACTAAAAATCCTCTCCTGATGGAAAACACATCCATGAAAAAAAGAGAATAATTCTCGATCACCGTATGTCTACGACAACACTTGAAGTCCTCCTCTGATTGAAAGCACATCCATGAAAAGAGAGAGAATAATTCTCAACCACCATAAGTCTTCGATAACATTAGAAATCCTCCCCCGATTGAAAGCATATCCATAAAAAGGAAGAATAATTCCAGACACTTGTAAGTCTACGACAACACTAGAAATCATTCACATCAAGGATTATTGGTGAAGTGACAACGACTCCATGTAGTAATATTACATTTTTTTTCTTTCTGATAAAAAAACAATAACAATCCTCCCCAGATTGAAAGCACGCCATAAAAAATAAAGAATAATTCTCAATCACCACAAGTCTCCGACAACACGATAAATCCTCTCCCGATCTACCTTTTTCCCATACCCCATAACGATAGATTTGCACTAACTTACCACTCCACATATGCTCACAAAACCTCATCCATAGGAAGTGAAAGTGTGTAAATACTTGATGGGACAAAACAAGCAACAAAAAAAAAAGTGACACTAATCATACGCACCCACGAACCATAACAAGTCAATGGTCACACTGTTCCAACATCATGAAGACTCGATTAGTTTCTTATTATTACATTAACATAGTTAGCTCCTACATCATCATTATCATGCACCTCTTCCGTAAGACAGGTCATTTACATTAAACCGAGTTTTCAGAATTAAAAGGTAAACTTTGGTATCTGGGTATAACTTTATCTTTTATAAGTAACTATTCAATCTTAAACTTCTTAAACACCGGATGTGTCCTTGCTTTCTTGTTCATCCATCGTATCACAAAACTCTCCTCCCCTCGTCTCTGGCAACCAAACCACGAATAGCCCACAAAAGATCACCGTGACACCAAAAACTCCGAACGACCAGAACCCATTTCTCCTCCCGGTGGTAACTAAAGTCGGTACGAAAACCGAACCGAACACCATAGCTTGTCGGACCAACGATGTTGCCGAGTTCCTCACACATGTCGGGAACAACTCAGCCGCGTAGATGACGAGCACGTTACAAGCCATGGTCACGCAAAAGAACGACCCGAGTTCGATCCCTACGAGCACGCCTTTTCTCGAGTTCTTGAGGATTACACAAACTATACTACACACTCCACTAATGATACAAAAAGCAAGCAACGAGAGCTTTCTTCTCATTCTCTCGATGGTAAAGAACACCAAGACTTGAGAGGGTATGAGCATTAAAGCGTTGAAAGTCAAACTCAAGTACATATCGAAACCTAAGTTCCCAACTCCTAGGATCATTCCGAAGTACATCATTCCTAGCCCGAACCCGACCACCATTGCACATGTTATCCTCTTCAACGCCCAAGTTTTATTAAACAAACTCTTTGCGGACACATAAGCGTTAAGGTTTTTGTTCGATGTGTCTTGCTTGATCATCAAGTTGTTGGGTAGCTCTGGATCAATGGCATTAGGGTTTCGTGATGCTAGTCTTGCGAGTACCTTCTTGGCTTCTTCTAGACGACCCTCCATGATTAGCCATCGAGGTGACTCGTCGACGAAGTAGTACGCGACTATGGCGTAGACTATGGCTGGGATCGAAGTCCATAAGTATAGAGTTCTCCAAGAAAAGGCTCGGTTGGTGTAAGCTATGATCGGTAACGACAAGATACCTGCAGATTGTCATGTATTAAATCTGAGGTTACTGGTTCCAATACGTTAGAATAAAATTATAATTGAACCTTCAACTATCTGCAACTTATGTTTTTAGTTGAGTTGATTCACACGGTTTAAATCTCACTTCATGCACAAATACTTCTTATTTCTCTATTTATGTCATTTGTCCCTAATGATCATTTATTCTGTCTCATTTCTAAAGTTCTTATCTCTCTTCTCAATGGGCATACATATCTTTCTAAATTTCACATCCAAACCCGTTACTGAATTGTCCATGAGGGCGCATGTTAGAATATAACTATAATCGGGTCTTTAATTGTCAGCTTAAACTTTTAGTTGAGTTGGTTCTCTAATACAATCCTCATATATAGTTGTGATGTTGCATTTCCATTCTTTCTGATAATTAAAAAAGATACCTGTAGAGTTGCATAGAAACACCATTATCCCCATCCGACTCCTCCATCTTTTCCCGGCCCGTTCCATGAGCAACACGAGCGCGCATGTTGTGATCGCGGCCCGGCCACACCCGCCCACGAATCTCATCGCCGAGTACATCCAAATGTTGATAGAGAACGCGGTCGCAAGCCCGAAAAATGACATGATAAGAAATGTGAGGAAGAGCATGTTCTTGCGGCCGAGGGAGGAGTCTCCGATGGCCGACAACAAGAACCCGCCAACGAGGCACCCGATGAAGTAAGACGACGAAGACAAGCCCTTAAGCAACGCGCTCGAGCATTGGAGTGACCACTCCGATATGATCGAC
The DNA here is from genome assembly GCA_036897725.1 of Erodium texanum. Taxonomy (NCBI): domain Eukaryota; kingdom Viridiplantae; phylum Streptophyta; class Magnoliopsida; order Geraniales; family Geraniaceae; genus Erodium; species Erodium texanum. The sequence goes on from JAYMSW010000163.1 coordinate 21,701, forward strand.
CTCTCCATCGGCCCGTCCCAATCCCAAGAACCCCTTGGGATTCGACATATATTCGAGCTTTCGTTGCACATTTTCGTGTTCGTGCAATGCCATTTGGGCTCAAAATCGGTGTACACGCTCATAAAAGTTTGTTGGGCGTCGAAGACCGACAGAAACGAGACTAGAATCGATTGGACGAATTGGTAAGCCCCGAAATCGCCTATGATTTGCTCGAAAAACGCATCTAAAGTGAGAGGGAGGACTTGTTGAGGCCTAGGGCTTGCTTGATCTTCATTGGAAAGATGTGTATTAGCCATGTCTCTTGATATGGCTTTAGCTTGATGGTATAGAACTTTGAAGAGCTTGAGCTCTCTTTATATGGATTCATGGATTGAATATGGGTTGACTAGTTGAATGATATACAATATATGCATCACCCACCATTGTAAACAGAAGTAGAAACTGTCTATAACTCGAAAAAGGGTATCTAAGAAAGCGCACTCAGAGGCTATAGAAAAACAAGTGCATCCGATTCAAATTAGTCCAATCATATATATATATATGAGAGCCAACTTTAGCATATGTGCTCAAGTACTATATGAGCACTCTACAACTGTGCATTCTACAGCTTAATAGTCCTCTGCCTCTTTAGTAGCAAATGGGATAAGCATATGATGCTTAGTGTTGAAAGGGAGGTTAATGTTGTCACTGTCTTAATGGTGGTAAAATTAGAGTCTATTTCTACCTATTAGGGCTACCTCAGCGAGTTATTTCTTTTAGATCACCGAGGACTGAATCCTGGTGGAACAATAATATTTTGTTTGATTTTTGTGTTATTTGTAGTGATTTGTCTTCAGCAATCTTATGTGTGCATTTTGGTGCGGGATCTGATTGTTAAGTAGTACATAAGGTATGTTTATTCAACGTTGATGGTAGGAATTGTATTCTCACCAACATTGGAGTATGTAATGTTACTGTAGAGTCTATAATGTTACTATCTTACCTTATATGACCAATAGTTCAATATGTATATCTTTATAGTTGATATATAATATATGTGACATTTTTTTTTAATGAAAGAGGTCTTGATCCTATGATACATTATTTTTTTAGGTTCAAATAAAAATTTGAAAGTTTAGTACTCCCTTTAATATGACCCCAAATATAGACGTATTTGATTAAAAAAAACATGTGGACCTTCATTTACCTGCTCGAGTTTTAGACAGGTCGGGTTTTGCATCTTCTACCTACACCCTTGTATGCATGTCATCATGTTTTGGGCTTTTACGCGTCAACTTCGATGTTCAATTTGCATGTGAGGGAGTATCAGAATCTCACATTAAAATATTCGTACCCTTTCATTACTTTTGATCAATCTGAGTTTTTTTTATCAAACAATAACTATTAAACAAATGACGTAGGTTCTAGGAAGGAAGCCATAACTCACAAAACAAATTATAAATTTCATCAAATATACAAAAGCCAAAGAAAGGCGAAGAGAAAAAAAGAAGAGAAAACCGACACGCCCAGCATAGGTGAAAGAGGTCAACCGAACCTTTAGAAACCAATCTAGTGAATAGTGTTATAGGGAACCACAAAGATAAACCTTCTGACCTTAGAGAGTATGAACTAGAACATGTCCCTCCATTACCAAGAAAGTGGCATATCGATCCTAACTGTAATTTCAGAACAAGCACTCACAAGACTTGATAAGAAAAGAAGGGAGAGCTAACTAAAATACCATACTTTGGATCACAGATGCTAACCAAGAACTTTTTTCTTAAAAATTAAGATTTTATACCATTGTCATAACTTAAATTCAGTACTACTAAGATTTTAAACACATAGGCTTTGGTTGCATGTAATTTTTTTTTTTTTTTATGCTTGAGTTGTGTGTTGATACTGACATTTCTTGATGCAAGTCCTGTCAAAATCTTTTTGGCCAGTTCTTGTTGTCCTAGGAGACTCATCGACAAAGAAATATGGTAAAATATATATGATATATTATTATACATGACATAACTAGACATGAAAGTAAGGGTCTTCAGTTGCAGACAGAACAAATCTGCCTGCAAGGTAGGCCTTTGAGAGGGTATGGAGTTGATTGATTTGCGTCCCAACGCATAAAGTTTGGCAAATATCGGAGCTTTGGTTCCATATTGTGATGTTAGTGCAATGCCATTTGTGGCTCAAGATCAGTACTGTGGGCAGTAATGGATGTTCCCTAGGCATCAAAGGACATGATTGAGGAGTGGATGAATTGGTAGACTCCAAGATCTCCGAATATTTGCTCCAAAATTACATCATCTAATGGGTGGGATATAGGACTTGACGTTGGGAGAACGGGTTTATCGAAAAACGAGTCATCTGATGTGAGACTAAGGCTTGTATGGAGGCTTCTAAGAGCGTGGACAATGGATGGATTCTGGGGTCCGAAACAGAGGACGAGCCATCTGATGTGAGACTAAGATTTGTATGTAAACTTCTAATAGCGTGGACAGTGGATGGATTCTGGGGTCCTAAACAGGGGAAGTGTCGATGTGTAAGGGAACGACAATAGGATTTGGTGGATTCGTGGGTAGGTAAGTGGGCTGGTGATATTTGGCCTAGATTTTGAAAAATGTTCAAAATCTTTAAATCTGCTACCCTCTCTCACTATAGGACCCTTACGTCTTCCTGTTTTTCTCTACCGCCTAACATAACTAACATATTTGGATCTACAAATTTAAATTCATTCTCACTATCCATGCTCTAATAATCTCCCTCCTCAGTCCAAATCACTCTACACACTCACTTTGTAAATGATTAACAAGTCTGTCTGTGTACCCTGATGAAACCAGTGCAACCAGACTTTCATATCACTTATCGAGGAGAATTGACTTTCCTAAGAAAAGCAACAACGGCGAGGCACAAGACTGATTTATCAGGTCATGGATTCAAAATGTACACCAGTTGTATCCGGACCTCATATTTACCCAATATCCGAATTGAGACTCACATGTGCACTCCTAGCCTTGGTTAGGTCCACAGGCATTCTTGCTCCATGACATTGCTTAACAATCAACAGTGATTTGCATCTTTTTTAGATAAGGAAATAGTAGGCTACCTATGGAATGTGTTGCTGTAACCATTGAGAATAAAGACAAGGTTTATTCAATTTCAAAAAAGAAAAAAGACAAGTTTATTCAAATTCACACTTGATAATGGGAGGTGAGAAGAACAGAAAGAAATAAACAGTTCCTAACTATGCCTAAGGTCTCCAAGATATGATGAGGAGCATTTCTGAATATATTTTTTTCTCTGTATATTCTCAATTGAGGCACTTCCTCAACATATCCCACCACTAAAACTTACCCAATGGGGAAAAAAAAGAGGAGCAATAACTTAGTTAAGCTTGTAACTTGCATAACCAAAACAGAAGAAAAATAAGATAAAGATAAACCAGGATCTGATAACATATTAGAAGACCAACCCAACTAAAATTAAGCTCAAACGTATAGTTAAGGACCCAATTATGATGTTATACTCTAACAAAATCTTATCTCAATTCTTGTATCTCTTCCACTTGGTTCTTGAATCTTGATCTTCTAATGCCAATGGAGGAAAGAAGAAGAATAGGGTAGATAAGCCGACCGGGCAAAGGAAGCCCTACCTCTGAGGATCCGGGACATGGCATTGCCCATCACTTCCATCATCTCTGCTGCATATCTCATCACCAATGGTCTCAAGAACACTGCCCAAAGACCCACCACTGCCATCACCAATTCAACCCCACAACTCATGGCTTTGATCAATATCGTTGGTCTATGCGACCGTTATGAGTACTGAAACCAGCGATCTGATCAATAACTTTCTGTACCCGCTGAGAAGATTGAAATCAGAGACCTGATAGTTATTTTGGTTGCTCTACATCTTGTGGTACTTCTCACTCGATGGGAGGAGATACTATGCTTACATACATTCTTTTGGAAGTGTAAGTGTTTTGCTAGTATAGTTTTGGTGTGAATTTGGGGTTTGGCAAAGCAATGTATGGAAGCTTGTTTGTTAATTAGATTCTAAAAACTGTGGGAGACCAAACCAAACTGACCCACAAGATTTTGTATGAGGATAGAATAGTAAGCTACCATTCTCAACAAATAGTCTTCAAGTAAGGTAGGGTTGAGTTGGAGAGATATCTAGATCTAGTGTACCACATTAATGTCTTTTGGAAAACTAGAAGGGGACATATTTAGGAACGCATGGTTTATGTGGAATAGTGTGCCTAGGAGATAAATTATATATATATTTAGTTTTAAAATGAGTGCAATATATATATATATTTTTTATTAAAAAGAAAGGAAATGTATTGAAAGAAAGTAGGGGTTTTCGAGGTAGAAACTACAAATCTAAACAAAAGTCTGATACAAACGGGAACCACAACTTCGCTGCCTAGAAGGAGGTAAAACCGAAGACTCCTCGAGCTAGACTAGTGAATGGTAATACAGGTGATTAGGATCGAGTGAATCATCTGACCCCAAAGGAACTGAGCAATCCATCCTCCCCATCACAAGAACGGTGAAAGGTCACAATCAATCTTAACTACGGACCAATCACTTATAGAACACAAGAAAAACGGAAGAGCCTGAAGAACTTCAGAAGAAGAGGGTGGAAGAAAGAAATTGCAAATATAAAAACTATTATCTCACGTTATGAGAAATATAGAATCTTAGGAAATAAATTATACATATATTTAAATTGTTTTTTTTTTCTCTATAATATTGTTGCCTTTTAGACGTAAGCCCGTTATCATAAGAGTAAAAATCATCAACTCTATGCTAAATTGAGAAGAAAATTTTGGGGCAAATGTTCATATATTTACATTATATTTTTTTAATGGGATGTCAATTATTAGAGCAAGGCTAACGGTCGGTATTAATATCGCCGCTAGCTAATTAGTTTCGCTGTTGGCTTCGTGTCAACAGTGACTAGCACCGGCCCTAAGCCAGTAAAAGAGATGAAATGATCACCGAAGTGTCGTCTAATGACAAGCCAGCAACCATTAATATTGTATAAAACTAATGTCGATGCTATCTCTATCAATTGATCCCATATGTATTGATGTGGCTTCGTCATAACGGGTGCTTCCTTCTCACAGTTAGGATTGCCCTTGAAAAATGAGTTGTTGCTGTATGGTTATGGCCTTTGCAGGGGGAGGTCTTTTCCTCACCAGTCAAATCACAAATATCCACTTCAATATCCATTTTAAGACATGTTTTTATTGTCATATAATTTGTTTTTTTTTTCAAATGATTGTGATGCATGCATCTATGTCAATATGTAAAACTATTCTTGCTAAATAATATATATTAGTATAAACTTAAAGTTCCCATGTTACTTGTATATAAAATTGTTGTTTGTGACTATGATACACATATATTTGATTAGTGATTTTTTTTTGGGTCCAAAACTTTAAGAGATAAATTAAAACATGAAGCTTGGATAATTCCAACTAGAAGTGTGTAACATACGCTTTGAGTGTTTGAATTCCACAATTTCATTTATATTTAATTATTTTCTTAATTACTTTTTAACTAGTGAATCTTGGTGTTCAATAAGGAGATGTAGCTCAAATGGTAGAGCACTTGCTTTGCATGTGAGAGGTACAGGGTTTGATCCCTTGCATCTCCGCTTTTTTCAAACTTTTTAAGGATTTATTTATGGTCATTTATGGCTTGTGCAACTATTAAGGCCCAAGTGAATGTGGATCTCACAAGGCCCACCTCGTGTTCTTAGTAGGATGATCAGATGATGGGCTTTTTCTTTGAAACAGTCCAATAATTATTAAACAATGATTTATAAAAATAGTTGACCTTATGTGAGAATCTATATCCTGTTATTTCAGTGTCTTCATGCCTAAATAATAATAGTTTTTGAACAAATGTTAAAATACGTTATATATCTCAGTTTGTAATACAATATTGTTATTGGTAAATCACATAATTATTATGTGTTTTATTAACTTTACATTTATAGTGTGTTTTTACATAATCATTATTCTTGTGAATCTGCAATAACAATAAACTTTGTCCAACATGATATGTTTCATATAGGTTCCATCACACTATGTTATAAGTTACAACACCCGATAAATTCTAATACAATGTGTTATAGGTTTTAACACAAATGTAATATATATTTCAACGACATAATAGTTTGTACATTTATACCATAAGAATAGTTTTTTTCTTTCTTTCTTGCAATGTGTCCTTTGTTATACACCTTTACTAGACAATGTTCATCTAGAGAAGACGAGTTATACGAATAAATATTAAATAGATTGAATTCATAGTATCAGTATATATCACGTCAAATATAACTTAAATTCGATATCAGTTCAATCAAAACCTTTTACATTTGCAATCTACAATATAAACATCTAAACTCTCGTTCTTACCACGTGGAGAATTATGAACTAAAATATCTCGAATCTCATCGACTTCTCTTGACCCCATCCGATAAGCTCGAACAGCTGGCCAGCATAACTCCATCTCTCTTGCCTAACCCTAAATATTTTTCATGCATATATAGCACCAAAACATCTCCTTAAAGTTGTTGGGGACGCCTTCTTTTTAAGGTTTTTGGCCTATGTGACAATTGAAGCTAGACAATGTAACGTGGTATATATTATGTTCTCAAATTTAGGTCACATCTGGATATGGGAACTACAGATATACATGATGTCTTGGAGATATTTGGAATGTATTATATATGGCTGCAAAATGAGCATGTTAGGCACGTGACTTGCCCCACTTTGTGTTTGGTTTAAGGCCATTTTCTAACGAGAACTTGCAACTATTTACGATCTATAACATGGGGTGTCTTGTGAAATTGGAAACATTTATGAAAAATGATAGTAACAATATTTTGGACGTGTACAACCGGACAAAAATATGCCACTATAGGATGTATTTGGTAGTAACATAATGTGTTTAACTAGGGATGGCAACAGGGCGGGTTCGGGGCAGGGGTGG
>JAYMSW010000164.1:0-28687 GCA_036897725.1 Erodium texanum
CGATTCCGATGGGAAAATTGATGATGACGAAGAAGAGGACGACCTCGAGCTGCTTCGTAGCGTGCAGAAGCAGTTCTCGGTCGGTATGAGCCAGCAGCCTCTGTCCTTGCCGCCTCTGTGGTCGCTTCCTCCATCCACCGCCAGCTTTTCCGATGACGACGAGGATGATTTTGAAACCCTCCGCGTCATTCAGCGGCGGTTTGCTTCTTATAGCAGCTGTAAGTTTCTGTGGTTGCTGATTTTGAAAATATGTGTGGTTTCTTGCTTGGAAAAGAAATAGAATTTGTAGCCAGATTGAAAAATATATGTTTTTGTTGCTCAGCAATTTATATGTATATGTCTGTACCAAGATTTGAACCTGAGGCCTCACTTACCTTAGGCAGTCAAATTTACTTTATAGGTTCTCAATGTAGTTGCTCTTGTGGCTCACAAATGACACTTCGAGATAGACTATTGTTTCAAATTTCTGTGGTTTTGGTGTTTCAAACTTTGATGAAGCATTATTTGTTGTTTCTTGCTGATATAATTTACTCCATGAACTTGTCTTGCAACAGGTAGAAGGATATATTTGTCCGTTCTTCTTTTCTTTTTCAAGTTGTAGATAAGGATGGTTTTTATGTAATGTAGAGCCATAAAAACTACTTGAATAGAATGCATTGATGTTCTCAATGAAGTATATGTGTTCACATGCAGTATGGGCCCTATAGTCTCCTACTTCTAGAGATTCATTTGCTGTGTGGTTGTTTCAATTTTTTTCTTGCAATCCTCTATGTATGTATCTTCAGTGCTCCTAAACTAATTTGTTTTACCCTTTTGTTTTGAATTAGTGGATAAAGATACCTTGGGTAACGACACAGAGGATTTGATTCAAAAACCAAAGCTTTCAACCACAGCTTCAAAGGATACTTCCAATCATTTGTCCGTAAATGCAAGTAATGAGTGTGAAGATTTTCTTGGTAATGAAGTTGCTTGTATTGCCACTGATTTAGTCAATGACAATGTTGAGATGCAGTCTTCTGGCTTCATCGAGTGGCATCAGTCAGATGTGCTTAACCTACCTACATCACCACTTGAATCGTCTAGCTTCCCTAAATCTGCACATATGTTCTTTGATGCTATTAAGAAGAATAGATCATGTCAGAAGTTGATTCGGAGTAAATTGATTCATATTGAAGCTAGAATCGAGGAGAACAAAAAACTAAAAGAGCGTGTTAAGATCCTTAAAGATTTTCAAATTACTTGCAGAAGACGTACAGGGGTGGCATTATCACAAAAGAAGGATCCACGGGTCCAGTTAATTTCTGCACAGAAGTCATTCACTTCAAATAATTCAAAGGTCATTTTCTTATTTATTTTCGTGTATTCTTTTTGAAGTGCTCTTCCTCTGATGATTTTCTCGAATAAGTCATAAAACATGTCTGGTGTCTTTATGTAATGCATCATCTTTGATGGTTCTAGTTACATATCAGTATGTCCCATGCTTATAGCTGACCAAACACTATTGAAAGAAGGCAATTATGATTGAAGGCATACATGTTTATAGTGAGCATATGTTGATGTGATGGGTTCTAGATTAGTGAACATAGTGTGTTTTGCAACTTTCAAGACACTCCACTTTGACTCCTAAAGGGTCTACCTTCAGGGGTATATGAGACATCTAAAAAACATAAGGCAATTCAGCTTCCTACTGGTTCCGGACAAGGTATTGGTGGGGAAAGAATCTACTCACGGCATCTCTCATGGTTGAGGCAGTAGTCTTTTGCTTCATTTTTATAAAATATTGATAATTTCACCTAGCTTCAATCTATATGTAATGCCACCGAAGCCATTAACTGCACTCGTACCGTGTTTGATCTTTTTGTCCATCAGTCAACATTATTTGCTCTGCATGACGGCCCTTCCTGAATTAATGTGATGTACACAAGTGTTGGGATGAGTTTCAATGTCGCATCTATAGTCTGCATTGTAATTGAAGTTCACTTCAAATTGACAACATTTTTTTATTATTTCAGATAGATGACAAGAAGGTCGCCGCTATGTATTTTGGCCCAGCAGAGAACTCTCATGTTGGTAATTTCAGAATGGCATTGACAAAATATCCACTGACCGTAGAGCGGAAAAAATGGTCAGATGTAGAGAAAGAAAATCTTGGAAAGGGAATAAGACAACAATTTCAAGAAATGATGCTTCAGGTTTCGATGGACCGCTTAAGGTGCACTTAATGATCTTTTCATTGCTGTTTATGTTCTAAATTGTGCCATTAGTGCTGAAATGTAGGCTTGTCACAGTAAACTCACTGTTCATCAAGCCTTGAGTTCTGTTTACAACTTAATGTGCTTTATAGAACTTAAAATGTCAGCTTTTGAGCTTTTTTTGCTTTATCTTTGAGATTAGAATTTGAAGGCATGCTTAATTATGGCCGTGACACCATTTCCTTGAAAGTTCCTTGGGATCATGCTTAATTATGGTCATGACACCATCTCTGAAAGTTCCTTGGGAACATGCCTGTAATGGGTTAGCCACATTCAATTGTTGCTTTTGGATTCTGTTTATGGAAGTTTGTTCCAGAATCATAATTGGCATGGGAGGTTTGAGATACATCTGTTGCAATTTAAATAATATGGTGTCATGTCATGCTTCATCAAGCTGCAGTTACTATAGTGGCTAGTTAAAAGTTGATGGATAAATTTTCCTGCTCATCATCTTAATTGTCATGTTGCTGATAAAAATAAAAATAAACTTCAGTTGCCATGTAAATATAAGCAGAAGAAGATCTGGCACAAGCCTTATTTTTTCAATGTTGATATAGGGGAAAAGGATGTAAAATGTAAGCTACAGTTTTGAAAAACATTTCATCCTTGCATAGCATCTATAAAAGGAAATGAACAAACTTAACAGACATCTATTCCTTGACGTTTGCATTTAATTTCAGTTCTCTCATGCCTTGTATACTACAAAATTCATTATCATATGAAAAAGATGTTTCATTTTAAAGGACTTTTTTTCTCGTGTTTCATATTGCAGTCATTCAGATATATATGCTGGAGAGTCAAATAATATCGATTCAATTCTTGCAATGATCAAAGATCATGAAATCACATCAGAGCAGATTCGGGAGTTTCTGCCTAAGGTTAATTGGGACCAGTTGGCTTCCATGTATGTAACAGGTCGATCTGGTGCAGAATGTGAAGCAAGGTATGCAATTGAAATGATACCATTTTACAATTTCCCTCTTTCATTTGAAAGGATATCTTCTGTATTTTGTTTTGGGATAAAATATCATCACTATTTTTTTCTTCCTATTTTGGTTAATTCGGCCCCCCAAGGACATGTTTTTCTTGGTAATAATTTGGCTGCTACTATGACAGGAAATATAACTTCTGCATGTTCGACAAATGAGACTTATAAATGTTTTGTGAAACATATATGCAGTTAAACATAGTTCCTTTCACCTAAACCTAGAGGAATGGTCATAAATATCTGGGACCCATGAGAAGCTCGGCTTGTATTTATGTCAAATTGTGGAAAGAAATGGTAGATAATTTGACCACTATTTTAGACCCTTTTATATAATTGCAAATTAAATTGACTTATATAGTTGCAAATTAAATTGACAAGACAATGTTATTCGTTGTCTTTGCTGCTAACGATATTCATGAGCTTGACTGTTTGTACCTTAATTCTATTTTAAACGCAGTAAAAATTAAAGGGAGGTATAAGCTTACCCGTGAATAAGATTTTCCTAAGATAAATTTTTGGTCAATGTACAAAAAGCATGGGAGGAGCAAATGATCATAAGATATTAGGTGTTGCTAATTTCTAGTTTTGGGTTCAGGAATTTTTGCACGGTGTATTGTTATTCATTAGTGTTTTCGTATGGGCATTAAGGTTTCTAGTTCTTTTGTTTCAGATCTCAAGCTGTACAGCTTTTGACTAGTGTTTTTTTTTTTTATGTTCTATGATTTCTCTGAAGCATGTGTGTATCATTCAACCCAAGCTAGCTTCGCAGACGTCTATGACATCACCATCACAGACACCTTTTTATCATTGTTGAGTTTGAATAAGGTAAATGCAGGTCATACACCTGGGCACATACATGGCATGCATGCTTTACTAAAAAAATAGTGATGCTGAATGTCTGTGATAATGATTTTCATTTTATCATGACAGCTGCGGTAGCTAGTTTAATTATATTCCATAGATCAGTAGTAATATATAGATATGGACCTTTCTGTTAAGTTCTATCTGGGTCATTTCCTGCAGGTGGTTGAATTGTGAAGATCCTTTGATAAATCATGGTCCATGGACTCCAGAGGAGGATAAGGACCTTTTGCTGATTGTCCAAGAAATTGGGATTGGTAAGTGGTTCAATATTGCAGCATCATTGAGGACAAATAGGACTCCATTCCAGTGCCTTGCGCGCTATCAAAGGAGTTTAAATGCTAGTATTCTGAAGAAGGAGTGGACTGAGGAAGAAGATGATCAACTCCGTATTGCCGTAGAAACTTTTGGTGAGAAGGATTGGCAGACTGTTGCCTCTACTTTGGAAGGGCGTACAGGAACCCAATGCTCTAACAGGTAAGTTCCTATCTTGTAGGCCATTCTCTATTTTCTGTATAAGCCGTCCAGTTTTTCCTTACTCATGCTTATTTTGGGGGCCTTGAGTTTGCTATCCCTGTGTACACAGAGCATTGCCCTTTGTGGACTTGAACTTGATGAGTCTCGTATTTTATTGGTGATATCAGACAATTACAAGAATCTGGACATCTAATTATGGGCATTAGGTCTATATACCTTGCCAAAACTGACCCTTAGAAACCGAGTTGGTTAACCTTTCCTATCTATTCTCCATGATCATGACATGACTTCCAAACCTGTCTGCTAACCCTTGAATATATATTTTGGCAAGGTTTTGAAAGGCAGAATCGGAAACCGAGGCGTTTTCCCTTAGCACCGCAATGCATAAGCCTCAATAATAAGAAAAATAAATTCATAAATTATCATGTATCTCATACAATACAGAACGAACCGCACATAATTTCATAACAAATTCACAAAGTTCAGATTCATTAAAACAAAAGTTCCTAATTAGAGGAATAATAGATTTAAAGTCTAAACTTATAGAAGACATATTTCATGTTCGGTGTTCCAACTCAAATGTCCAAGAAGTCATGATCATCGCCATTTTCTGAAGAGTAATCAAATTGCATACCTCGACCATCATACCCATCATCACTCTCAGACCCGCAGCCAAGAGAGATAATCCGCTACCAGGAGAGGTGAGGGAGCAGAGAATAAGTTAGGGTTTTGTTTTTCGTTTCATGGTTTGATTTTGAGTCCAAATACATCATTCAAAGTAAGCCCAACAAATTCTGATACTGGACTTAAAAAAACCCAAAAACCATATTTTAAAGCAGCAAAGTTCAACTAAGGAATCGAACCTCAGGTGTGTTAGGCAGTGAGGCGTAAGCTTCAATGGGATCCGATTTTTGTGAGGCATAAGCCTTAGAGTTAAGGTGTGAGGTGTAGCCTCATATCTTATTTTCGACTGTCCCGCCTCGAGGCGTAAGCCTTACGGGATTTTTAAAACTACTGATTTTGGTCATTTCTACACTAATGTTATATATCTATTGCTTTGTTCCTCAGTAATTGTTTGTATCCTCTTTCTCTAATGATTTGGGCTATATGTGATGCTGTACTTTGCAGATGGAAGAAATCTCTTCATCCATCGAGACAACAGACAGGGAGGTGGGCCCCGGATGAAGACAAACGCCTGAAAGTGGCTGTTATGCTCTTTGGGCCCAAAAATTGGAAGAAAGTTGCTCAATTTGTGCCTGGTCGAACTCAAGTACAATGTAGAGAAAGGTATGTAGAATGATTTTGAATTGCATTTGGATGTAGTCGATGAGACAAATTCTTAGAGGCTTAATTTTGATGTAGGTGGGTTAATAGCTTAGATCCCTCTTTGAAGTGGGGTGAATGGACTGAAGAAGAAGATTCAAGGTTGAGAGAAGCTATTGTGGAGCATGGATATTGCTGGTCAAAAGTTGCTGCTTGTGTTCCTCCACGTACTGATAGTCAATGCAGCAGGTATGTAGGCACGAGTTGGAACCAAGTTTTTTATGCATCTGTCCTACTGCTTGTATTATGTAATATTCATTTTTAACCACACCTTCCTTTAAAATAGGAGATGGAAGGTGCTACGTCCAGATGAAGTTCCTTTGCTCCGAGCAGCTAAAAAGATTAAAAAGGCTGCTTTCATAGGGAACTTTGTAGATAGAGAGTCAGAGCGTCCTGCCCTTGGCCCTAAAGATTTTATTCCACTGGCAACATGTTCGATTCCTGAATCTGTAAATTCCCCCAGGAAACCCAAGAGGAAACCAAGGTACACACTTCGAAACCTCTGTTATATGTGGGGTCCTTGTTTTAGCACTTAGATTCTAACGTACCATATTGATAATTCGCAGAGTACGAGTAGAATCTTACAAGGAAGATGGAGCAGCTTCTTGGTTAGTTTTCATACTATTCCTCTAGCATCTATTTCAACTTTGGCTTTGTTATTTTGCAATATTTCTTGGTCTAAAGTTTTACTAGGCCCTACTTTGTTTCAAGGATAACAAAGTTTTCTTCTGAGGTATTTTTCATGAAAATAGTGATGCAAGACAAATTAAGAAATTGAAGCTAACTGATGCATGCTTAATCTGGCATCACACTGCAGACTGATTTACACATTTAGGATTTGTAGGCTATTATAATGTTAAGAATAGATTCCTGTGGCTGGAAATTGAAAAAAAATGTCTGTTACAGAAAAGAATAAGATTGGAACTTATCATCAGTCAAGATGCTCTTAAGCATTATCAACACCTGAAACACCGTACTTGCAACTCTCAATAAACATTTGACTTTCTTTTTTGGGTGTCAAGTAGCCATTCTTAGTCTATTAGGAACCAAGTCTGGCCAACAACTCAACATGTCAAATTTAATGGAGTAAGACTGGTAACATGGCCAGTTAATGAGAGTCCTGGTTAGCTGCTCAATCATTGTGAAAGATCAACTATTGTTGACACTTCACTAAAACCAGTAATCATTTTTGCCTTAACTACAACTGACTCTGAACCTAAATAATATTGCTATGATAGAATATGGCATAAAACTTGTAGGTTGCAGCAGCCTTAAAATAAAGCCATTGTGAAGAAATCATTACTAAAGCATTGGGTATGTATTGGTTGTCCCTAAATAATATTGAATAGTTTCTTTTTCATTGTAATATGTTATTCTATAAACTTTGTTCTTATTGATGGGAAGTTCTGTTTGGTATCTTGCTTGAAATATGGTTCTAATTTCTCACTTTATGTGGGATACAGTAACATTTCTAGACCAAAGAGATCCAGGAGGGTCAGAAAAGGAAACAAGAACAGCCACTCATTGACTAGTCACAGTGAGGTTCGGACACTGAATGACTATGATGCCATTCCTGAAAAGGAAACAGGGCCAGATACTGGTGAACTTGAACCTACTAGGCCTGATATTGAATGGAAGGGAAAGCCTACTTCACATTCAGAAGAGGGTGAGTGTGGTGAACAAAACATAGAATTGGGAAGGACCAATGGTTGTGCAATTGAGGCCTCAAATGGTGTTACAACAAGTTCAAATAAAAAGAAGAGAGCTCGCAAGAAGCCCTCCCGGAGTAATATGAGTACTGTAGAATCAAGTGATCTCCAGAATCAACAAGATATTGATAGCCGGAGTCTTGTATTATTACCTCCTGATTGTTTGGAATTGGGAACTGCAGGTGGTTGTGGTATCGAGGCCGTAAATGGCATTACAACTAGTTCAAAAAGAAAGAAACTATCTGCCAAGAGGCCCGTGAGTAATTTGAGCACAGAAGAATCAGGTAACATTCAGAAGCAACAGGATCTGGATAACCAGAGTCTGGTATTACCTCCTTACTGTGTGGAATTTGGAAAAACCAGTGGCCATGGTGCCACAGCTAGTTCAAATAACAAGAAAAGGGCTCCTAAAAAGCCCTTGAAGAGTAATATGAGTACTGAAACATCAGGTAACCTCCAGAATCAACAAGATATGGATAACCAAAGCCTTGTGTTACTTGCTGACTCTTCGGAATTGGGAACCGGTAGAAGTGGTTTTGAGGCCTCGCATGGTGCTACAACTAGTACAAAGAAAAAGGAAAAGGCTCCTAAGAAGCCTTCAGGGAATACTGTGAAATCAGTTGACCTCCAGAACCATAAAGAATCTTCTGAAACATTCATGTCACGAGGATCTAATGATGGTATTGATGTGGTACCTGACCTTTCTTGTCCACAACCACCTTTACTAATGATTACCAACGGTGAAGTGGTCAAAACAATCAGTGGGGGTGCAACTGTTAGAAGAAAGCGGGCTTCCAAATTGGACTCGAGAAGGAAAATGTGCAAGAAATCACCCAACTATGACAATGGTATAGCATCAATTCCCATTACTTCGGAAGTAATGATAAATGATTGTGATGGTGTTGAGAGCCGCTGGATAGATAAAATTGCCTCAAGTGAGAAACATTGCTCTCTTGAGGAGCATCACTCAGGGAACAATGTCACTGAGGCTTCAGCAGAAAACCAAGATTTTGCATCTAATCATCCTCAAAAAGGGATTAGAAAGCCGAAACTTGTAAACAAATTTTTGTCCAACCAGAATAAGGAACATGCACATATAGGGGACGATGATGTGCTGACTTGCTCTATACCCAAGACGTCAAAAGAGAGCAGGTTTGATGTAGTTGAATGTGCGAATGAGGATTGCTCTGGTCTACATTCCATATCAAATGGAGTTCCCGAAGAACAACAAATGCCGACTATTAAGCTAAATAGTGGAATTAAGATTGACAAGAGACCGCCTGAAGAACTACGTGTATACTCTAGGCGCAGGTTCAGACGTCAGGCTAACCAGGTATCTAATCTCCTAATTGTTTAGGATTCTAAGCTTATCAGTGATGTTAGTGCTGGATTGTCCCCCACATGCATACCATACCATCCCATACGCTAACCCACCATGTTAGTATTTTATTCATAACTTAAGTTCGGACATCCTTTCTTTTTATTGACTAAATTAGGTGTATCAAAGCATTTGGTCTTGAGACCTTGCTTATGTAAGAAGGGAGCACAAAACATATTTTGATTCTTAAAGAACTTTTGAAGATCAATGTATCAAGCATGAGCCCCCTTATGTAGAAGACAGCTCTAAATTTTTGTAACCTCCATCGTGAGAGAGGCCCAACAAGAGCTGAATAGAGAGGGAGAGAGAAGCTCAAAGCTCTGGACAGTGCTTGACCAGTTGGACAAGCAAGCTTTGGTTCAGTTAAGACATTCTATGGAAGGAAGTAGGACACTTATTTTGGAATGGAGGGAAGTATTTTGTTTTTTGTGTTCATAGGGTTTTGGATGCTATTTTCTATAAATAGCATGGTATGTATCATTTGGAATTTGCTTTGACATTGAAATGAGAATATATTGTTGAATTGTTCACCACTCTCATTCTCTAACTTACTGCCTATTTGTGTTATACGTTACAGGCATGCTGTAATAGTGGAGCTCCCGAAAGTTCCTCTTCTCAGAAAGCACAGGAACCTGGTTTAGATCATCTGTACACCACGGTGGTCCAGGAACCAGTTAGAGAACTAATTTCCGTCCATAGAGATGATGATGAGGAATCGGATAATATTACTATTGCCAGCTTCCTCAAAAAACTGACGAAGAGGCATGCGGGGTAAGCTATTGCTATTGAAATAATGCGGAATTATTATTATGCTTTGCATTTTGCTGCCAAGGAGGGATGGTAGAGTAGATTTGGTGAATACAATAGTGGGATTGCGTCATGCCATGAAACTCTGAGGCAGCTCATGCCAGAGACTAGTATATGTGCTGCCTGCCAACTCATATTTGTAGATATCAGCAAATAGAGGTCCTTGATATTTTTGTAAAGCTTGTATAGCGAGATTTTGGACAAGACTAAGAGGTTCAATTCATGACGATGATATAAAAATTACCCTTCAAAAGGAAGAGGTTCTGGATAAAAACATTGGTTCCCGAATGAACATGTATTGCCCACAATTCTCTTGCTGCCTGCTTGGGAAAAAGATTGATTGAACTTGTAAATTTTGTAATACATGAAATTCTTGAACTGTTGGGTCGGTTTTAGGTTAGAAATTGCTAAATTTGTTGTGCCGGACCCGCCAAAATTGTGATTGGCAGAACCATTTACAATGATCGTTTTAGACAGTTTTTATCCTTATGGTTGAGAAAATATGAGACATTGATTTTCATTTGTGAATTTGATTCTACCATGTTTTGATGAGTTAGTTTCATCTTTGTGTTTTGACTTCTGATGTTTGGGCCCTTTCTTACTCTAGCTAAGAAAGAGCATCCACAATGGCGGGGTTTTGTGGGTGGATTGCGATTGGCATCGGAGCCACCGATTGCACGTCAGTGTGGGATGCGGTTGGACTCCGACGGGGAACACCCTCTAGTAAAATGGTTAGATTTTTTTAGATTTCAAAATTATTATTTTTCCTATGACCTACGTTATGAGATACTCTACTTCGTCTCGTTTCCTCTTAGGAATGATGGCTACGACCAAAGGTTTACTAGTTTCCTTAATCGTGATGATTTCTAAGTTTTTTCAGAAGAGATAAGCAAAGTGCCTAGTTTTGAACCCGTCGAGGTGGAGGAGTCATTCTCTCAATTCGGGTACCTCGCTGGGGAGGGACGAGCCTATAGGTGCAACATTCAGTAGTATGTCTTATTAATCGTTGGTTTTTGTCGGTGTTACCCAAGAAGGACCAGTTCAGGTCGAAAACCCATTGGCGAGACCACATGCCCAACTACAGAAACAGCAGGCAATAAACGTGGGCTGCACAAGGTGGCGCGAGTTAGAAAACGGTCTTCTCGCTGCTCGTTATTTCACGACTCATAAGTCTAGAGTTTCTCTCACAACAACTAATGGACTTCAAATGTAATTGCATTTTGACTTTGGATTGGTAGCTCTAACTATGATGTACTTCTTCTCTTTTCTGATAAAACTCAATAAGATAAGCATGTTTTTCATCGTTAGGAAGTGATCAAATTAAGAGTTTTTTGATCACTTCTTAATGTTTTTTGGCCAATAAATAAAATATTGAAAAAATTGTGTATTGATATGCTGTACTTTTTCATCCTTACAGTAATTCCGTATGAAAATTTAGATGCACCCTTAAAAATTCGGATGAGCCGGTGCGAACTGATAAACCGGCCTATAATCCTACCGGTAGAAATCTTAACAAGTTTTGAATCTAAGGCTGGTGATGGATTGAAACTTTTGAACCCTGATTATTCTGGGCCGTTGTAAAAACTTGGGCCCGGAGGCAGTAAACCGGCCCATGGTGTTCTCTAGCAAGAACGGCGAGCGACTCAACTTCACTTTTGAGATGGCCTCTCGAACTCTTGAGACTAGATGTTTAACGAAATAATAATATTTTGGAAACTAAAAATAATAATATTTTATTGTACGTTTAACGAAAAACTGTTTATGCATTAAAAATGCTATTTCTGAATAAAATGAGAAACGAAAAAAAAAAAACTTCCATTCATCGGGAAAGCTTTTCTCTGATATATCGATCGACACTCTCAACCAAATAACCTCCGCGGCGTCGTGGTTTTCGCCGGAGACCAACAGTTGCAACGACTCCGATATCTGAGGCACGTCCATTTTCTCGACATATATTTTTTTAATTCCTTTTGCTTGCAGTTTCAGTCCACGGCCTCCATGAACTGGTAGTGTTCTCATCTGTATGAGGTTTTGTGAATTTTTGTTTTGCTGAAGATCTGTCTACTTCTCTGTTTCCTCGTTTTCGGTGTTTCTGGATCTGCTTCGTGCATCTCCGGCATTCTAAATTTACTATAATGGCCATGCGATTTGTGGGTTGCTGTTCAATTTGATGATTGGACCGGAAGTTAAAAAAAAATTTCCAGGAGTTTGTTTGTTAAGATAATAATTTAGAAATGGTCCTATTGATTGCTTGGTCGGCTTCACAGAGTTGGTTTTGGGTTGTGGTTACGTTAATGATTTTGTTTCAGTTTGCTGCTATTTTGGTTTGTTAGGGAGTGTTTCGAAATATATTTTATAGGTAGTATGAATTTATCATGTAATTATCTTATTGGGTTTTATGCTGAAGTTTAGACTTGAGTACTATGCAAATATGGTAGTAATAGAAAGGATGATTTTGATGTAACTCCCACCTAGAATTTGTGGTGTTGAATTCTTATAGCATCGTATTTGGAAACATTGTATGTACTGGAACTCATTCATTTAAGAATAGAATTCCGGATTTCTAACTGGGTTAGATTTCAATAGAATTGACTTGATATTTGCCTGTTTTAAGAAGCAATCCATTCTCTATCACATCAAATTGTTGCAAGGGCCAGCTTTCCTCCAGTTCAAGGCTTTTAAGGATTCGAGTTTATATAGCACTTTATATTGCCAACTTTTCTCCAAATTGAAAAGTTTTAAGATTCAAGTTTAGGTGGAACCTTAAATCGTCAACTGTTCTCCAAGTCGAGTTTGAAGATTCAGGTTTAGATGACACCTTAAAATTGGAAACACCTTTTAGTTCTACCCCTGATCAATTTTTTCTACATAAGTTTGTGTATGTTTCTTTAGATTTCTGAATTGGAAGTAAGATGATGCAGGAGCCATCGGCAAAAACATGACTAGCGGAATGAACTGAAATTTGTCTGATTGAAGCGAAATGGGCCAACTATGAATACTTCATGCCTTCGGCTTGAGGTTAGGGTGCAAATAGGCATTGCGGGCTCGTTTAGGATGTATTTTGGACAGTGTATAGCTCAAAGATAACATTGTATGCTTTGTTGTTTTCAGTTTTCGTTTAGGGGTTCATCCTAAACCAATAAGTAGTTGTTTCGGAGTTTATTTAGACAGTTTTTCTATGCTATTTAATTTATTCAGAAAATTAATTAGAAATCTAGGGGTCTCTTGTTAGTGTTGTTCTTCGGCCGTCTTTCTCTGTAGTTGTGCATCATAAGAGATGGGAGAATGATCCAGCTAAAGTTTGATGGAGAAGAAAATTGTATAATGAAGAAGGGAAACAAACCAAAGAGCAGTGTGTGGGTGGTTGATGAAAGTTATATATACCAGTGAATCAGGAAGGGCTAGTAATAGATTAGATTGTCATAATCTAATCTAAATAAAAAAAGTTTTAAAAAAATTGATTAAAATTTGAAACAGTATAGAATTAGGTGATAGATCAATTGAATTGGACGAGTTGGTGCCCAGGGGAGCCTAAAGTAATTTTGATTGAGGTGTATTACATCCTCTCTCTCTATCTCTGGATTTTCTTGTAATAGTAAATGTGTTTTGTATGAATGCTGAGCATGGTGCATACAATGCAGGCATATTACGTAAAGTCTAGCAAAGTTGTGCCTCATGGCGAGGATAAAACCTCAGACTTTGCTGCTTCAAAGCAAGAAAAAGAAGGTGCCAACTCGTATCAGTATCACTTCTATAATCTTCTGCAATTTGATCATCGCGTTGATTGCATTGTCCTTAGTAATGACGTATAGGCACTGGTCTCGAAGGTTTGCTGCCCTTTTCTTGGTTAATGGTTATTATTACATTAGCCTTAGTTTCCATGAAAATATGTATCTTATTATTGGTTTTATTAAAGTGATTTTATGTTTAAAGTCTGAGAGAATGCTATTTGCTTTAGGTCAAGTCTTCAGTCAGGGACTGAATTATCAAATTTTGCGGTAGGTTTGGGTAATCCGGAGTTAGTTTCCTTTATATCTCCTTATACTTTTCTTAATCTTCGCTGATCATTAATAACTAAAATGACAGCACATCCGTTCATATGAAATCTATGTATTCAGCAATAGATGTCAAAGTAAATGCACATTTCACCTAGTTTCTTCCATTCCATGGTCCAGGATTCCCACACCTTTGGTGACCCTAAGAAGTATGATCTTCCTGGTTATGCTGTATGTTCATTATATGTTTTGATTTATGTGGTTTTGGCTGTATAATGTTTGGCATTGAAATATGATTATTTGTTCTTAATGTTGTCATAAGGAACACAGTAAACTGTTTCAATGGATTTTTTTTTTCTTTCTCATAGTAGATCTCATAATGTTAAACAATGAAGTTTTTAGATGCACGTCCCATCTGTTAGATGGATTCATGTATACTTGCTTTGAAGTAAAGTTATTCTTTCAATATTTGTTGTTTTGTGCCAATAACATTCTTTTGATCTTTATGGATATCAAATCTGGCAATATCTATGTAGGTAATCTGACAACTATTTTGTCTGTTTCTCTTTTTGTGCAGATTCTAAACACGTCTAAGGGTCTTATAACTGTAGAACTTTTCAAGGATGGCTCTCCTGAGACTGTGGACAGGTTCCTTGACTTATGGTCCTTGAATGTTTTGTGGGATAAGATGACAACTTTCACTTTTAGATCTTTATCTTGAACAATGTCAACGGATTAATATAGACTATCACTCTTTGATTATCTGCAACTTTTGTGGTTGATATTCTAAATAGACTTTGTAAAGAGGGGCATTTCCTAGAAGATGAGACTTTCTGAGCAAACTGCTAGGGGTGCTATGAATCTGAATTGTGAAAGGCTTAGTATATTTTGCTATGGAAATTGAAACACTTGGGTGTGTTTGTTTATGATTTAAACGACTTGTAAATGGTGGTTATACTTTGAGTACTACGTAGAGCCACTCGTGGCCATCTTGAATTTTAATTTTTTTTTTCCTTTCCTGATGCGGATGAGATAAACGATTGAATTTTAAGCTGCTCTCTTTATTATGTCGCAGTCAGAAAGGACATTTCAATGGGATGTCTTTTCAACACGTGGTGAAGAACTATGTAATTCAGGGAGGCTACGCAGAAGGGCTTGGAGCTGCAGAAGAGTGGACATTAAGAGGGAAGCTTCACAACCAATTTGCTACAAGGTCAACCCACCTTGCTTTCTTTCTAAGTTTTTTCTATCGACTAAACCAGGTGTATCAGAGCTTTTTGGGCTCCAGACCTTGCTTATGTAAAAGTAAGAGAGCACCAAACAATTTTTTTTTGTTCTTTAAGAACTTTTAAAGATTGATGTATCAAGCTAGAAATGACCCCCCCTTATGTAGAAGAGAGCTTAAAGCTCTGATAGAGAGAGAGAGAGAGAGAGAAAGAAATAAGAAGTGATGTACCATTGCTGGGACTTGAACAGATAGAGAGAGAGAGAGGCTCTGGTGCTTTCTTGTTAACTTGTTATAGCCAGTGGTATAAGAGATCTGTGCATTATATTGATAATTTTGACTTCATGGACATGCAGTCAAAAGCACGAAGCCTTCATGCTCGTAACTTCAAAAGTTAAGCAAGACAACATAGGATTTGACCTATACGTCACAAAGCCTCCAATACCAGATTTAACTGATAAAGTGATTGTCTTTGGACGGGTCATCAAAGGAGATGACGTGGTGCAGGTAACAAAAGTTATGTTTCACTGTTAACTTGTCCTTTGTGTTGGGCTTGGATCATTCTGATATGGAACTTCCTGTGGAAAATAATTCAGGAACTTGAGGAGGTTGATACAGATGAGCACTATAGGCCTAAATCTCCCATAGGGATAATCAGCGTGACTCTGAAACGGGAGATCTGAGGGTCATGGTGTAAAGTTATTATTATAATACATGCACATCAAGCTTCAGTGAGTGCATGGTTTTGTTTTCTTGATTCTCCTAGTTTTTAGGGCTAGGGAGGGGAGATTTGGTTGAGGTCGGATTTTGTTGGAGGGAAGTGAAGGTCTCATCTATGGAAATGTGAAAGCCAATTGATTCTATGTACCCTGTGTCCTGCTTCCATTGTATAGCTCGTGATTATCAGCTTATTACCACTTAGATTCAACTCAAAAAGAGTTATTCCATTGTTGAAATTTATCGACTTAAATCATTGCAAAAGCATGTTGAGTTTGTCAATTAATCTTTTTGGTTTGATGATGTTTGTCAAATGTGGTTAATCTTAGTTGATAGTATTATAGTAATCTCGGATTGAAATCAGACATGCCAAACTCATTTTGTTCTCATCAAATTCATCTATATGTCAATGATATAAAAAGTATCTTTAAAATGTATTATAAATAATGCGGATATCGCATTTCACATTCTAATAAAAAGGAACAATCTTATCATTATATATTATCACGAAAGAAAGGAATACAAAGAACGTGTGTTTAATTTTCTCAGTTCTTTTTCCTCATTTTTTTTTGACAATTCCTCGTTTTCTTTATATTTTATAGTAACGAAATATATTTTTACGTCTCAATAATCCTACAAAACAAAAAAAATATTTTGGGCTTGAAATCAATTATGATGGTTGCAGGCCCAAATAAAATACCTCAACAAATTAAAAAGAAAAAAACCCGCCAAAACGCCGCACCAATTCCCTCCCAGTTCTGACGAGTTAGCAGAGTTCAGTTCAGTGCAGGCATAACAACGAGTCAACTCGCTCTTGAGTATCAATCACAATGATGATGGACATCGATGAGCTAGAGCCTGAGCAAGCAGAAGAAGAAGATCCATTTCTTCGGTTCATCGATTACGCCAGGTCTGAGCTTGCTCCCGAGGAAGACGACGACAGCGATCTCGGCGGACGTGGCTCGGAGTCCACCGCCCCTGGCTGGAGCTGGATCGCCTCCCGGATCCTCAAGACTTGTATTGCTTACTCCAGCGGAGTCACCTCCGCTATTATTCTCTCCGAGCTCTCTCAGGTACCTCCTCTCTTCTTCCAGACTTTTCAATTTCGTTTCTTTTAGTAATATTACTCCAACTGATTGTGCAACTGAAATTTCTCAAACTTTGGAGGTCAGATTTTGTCCCTGATTAGATTTATGCCCCACAGAATCTAGTATTGGTGTTACAATTTTCTTTGTAGAATCTACTCTCTCGGTTACCAAACAGAAAATTAGGGTTTGTGTGGAAGTTCTCTTCTCATGCACTCTGATTTTTACTTGTGTTATTCTTGACTTTTTTGCATTTTGATTTTGTTCTCCAGGCATGGGTCGAGCAGCACAGGACAGGTGCGCCAAAGAAAAGGCCAGAATGTATAAATCAGTTGAAGAAGAAACATAGAAGAACAAAGCTTCCAAACACCGTCACCATTGATTCTATATACGAGAAAAATTTCTTGTCTTTGAGCAGTGTATTGGAAGCTGTTACAGTTGATGTTCTTGTTCTCCCAGGTACTTGAAATCATAAGCCTTATTTGTTTGTCATCTTAGCATTGATGAGCATGTCAGTGAAGCCTCTATGTTATGAACCAAAACATGTTTCTAAGAATGTTATAATGTATATTAAAATCAAATAATTTTGTTTGGTAGGCAATAAAAAATGGAACTTTGGAATTTAGGTATTTATTCATTCCATTTGATAGGGTATGAAACTGTAAAACCTGTCACTACTATGTCCTTGCCCCAAAATTGGATTATGATGTCCGTTGCCAAACTTCCACAATATTTAGTCATTCATATTTAATGAAGAAACATGTCACATTTAACTTTTGCCTTGATCATACAGTAATAAGACTATAATTAATATATCTTATCCACTTGGCTGCCATATGATGCTCTTGGCATAGAGTTCAGGTGGAATTGTGGCGAATTGTTTGCAATATTGTGAAGGATAAAAACCTGGTAGGTGGCAGTATTGCCGAGCAAAAAAAAGTACCATTAAGGATATTCCCATACCATTGAGTCATATGTATTCCCATCTTTTTGAGTTTTCTTTAAATTTAATTGGATGTTATGGGACCTGAATGCCTCTTCCGAATTACACGTCACTTTAAGACAATATGAATCAACTTATTCTCAACTAATCACTAACTAATATTATCAAACTATAGTAACTTATTCTCAACTAATCACTGTTTAATATTATCGAAGTATAGTCTCTTAAATGCTAAGTATTACTGATTGTAAACACCTCCCTTTTAGGTACCAACATCTATATGCTTACTCTGGGGGATTATTGGAGCTCCAATACCATTGATCTGTATCTACATCGTCGGTAAGTTACGGCATTCCAAATTTTGTTCATCATGTTTATGTACTTAAATCTTTAGTAACCTGATTGTGAAATCTGATGGGATAATTGTTGCTTTCAGAAATGTAGGATGTGACAATGCTGCACTTCTTGGTTACTAAAAACATTATAATCAACATATCTATTTGCCCTTTGATTCTCTTTCTGATGTGCATGTATATTAGTTGTTCATTCATCATTTTTGTCTATTGCAGATACTATGACTTGGCTGATCCTCACAATGGTATTCTTAAGAGAGGAAGAGAGGTTTTTCTCACAGGATGCTATCTTCGATCAGCTGCTGAAGGATCTGGTTCTCCACGACTTTTGCCAACAGAATATCTTGTGATACTATTAGATGAGGTAACTGATAGAGATTGTTGTGGACTATTTTATTCCAGTAGTTTTACTGCTAACATACTCTTCTAATGAATGTATTCAAAATTTGAATAATACTTAGTTTTGGCATTTCAAATATTCATCAAAATTGGATATATGTTTCTTATTTCACTGTTAGGTTTACTTGTGCATTTCCTACAATGTAATGCAGAATGAGGATGATGATGCAATGCTGATAGCAGCACAGTTTTGTTCAGATTCTTTCTCTTCTATATCTCTTGATGGCATAAATGGAGGGATTTCTTATTCGTTATATGCAAGGTAAAGATATCCGGTTCTATCCCTCTTATAATTTTTAATTATTTATAACCTCGTGCTACAGTGTCCTCATTAGTAATAACCTGTAATTATTTTTGAATAACCTATAAAGAGTAAGAAATTGGCAGCTGCGGTATTTTTCTCTCTCTCTATTATACGACGGTTGTAATTATCACGGATACTCAGTCAAATTACTGGAAATCATAACCTAGTATCCATTTACTTGGGAAATTCTTTACCCTTATTTTTGGTAATTTTAATGCATAGGATTGAATCTATTGGGTCACTGGAAATTCAGGGCAAGTTTTCAAGCCTACAGAGAAAACAGATCACCCTTGTTGATAATGATGGGGCCAGGTTAAAATTGCTTTTATGGGGTGATCAGATCCTCCTGGCCAATCTTTTCAGGTAAACCCTTGAACTTATTGCAATTTGCATCGTGGGGATTGTTTTTTCTCCAACCACTCTTTCATTTCTTTTCAGTGTTGGAAGTATGCTTGCACTGGACAGGCCATATATAGCAAGTTATGAGGAGAGTACTCTAGAAACAAGTGATGAAATATGTCTAGAGTATGGTAGTGCCACTCAATTGTATCTGGTGCCTTTCATTCAACACGAGGAACAAGTAAGTTATATACTGTAGTATAGTAGAAACTAGTGAATCCTTCAATATGAAACTGAAACTAATTTCTGTTTTTCTCAGGTATGCATAGCATTGACACAAAATAGAAATCAGGGATCAAAGCTGCTTAGTGCCTTTGATCCTACACAGGGTCCTAAAGTGTCTCAGGTGACCTTGCCTTGTGATTCTCAAGGCTCCATAGATTTCAGTAATTATCCTTTTCGGGTGAGTCTTCTGTCTGCATTTCCTCATTTTGTAGATAGATGTTCTGTGTGCTTTTGTCTTCCTTTCCAACCAGACCATTATTAATGTTTTGCACAATAGATATCATATGTCATCTCTATTGTCAAATAAAATTATCATTTCACTCTAGATATTATCATTAATGATAGCTCCTGAAGCTCTATATGGTATTATTTATCTTTTGCAGTTATAGTTCTTATTCTGCAGCACTGTTATGCAATCTCAGTACAACTTAACCACGACAATCTTTTGGAATCTTTTGCAGTCATTTGTAATTGATCTTCGTGACAAGATGACTAACATCAGTCTCTATGGTGTTGTTAGAGATATAGTTGCGGAAAAAAGCATAACAGGACTTAATTTCTCCATAAAAATAGAGGACACAACTGGGGCAATATGGGCAAGGCTACATTTCATCAAATATTGGTATTAAATGGATAAATTTACAAAACAATAAAGTATATTATATTCTCAAATTCAGTGTAAATTTTGCTTGTCAATATATGGTTCACAGGTCAATTGGGAGGCTTGGCCTTGGGCATACTGTATATATATCTGGCTTGACATGCTCCATGAAGAAACAAAAATGGTGAGCATCTTTACAATTTTGCCAGTTTCTAACATGCATAGTTTCGTTATATGAGCTATTTCCCTGCAAATGCCATTTATAGTATATGTTTCGGCTATTATTTTACATTTTTACTGGAGCATGCCTAAATATTTCTTACTGCATTTTTATTTTGCTGACAGGCTTGAAGTGTCTTGGGTTGAAAATGATGTTGGGGCTTTTTTCGTTAACATTAGCTGCTTGCCTGCACTGCTAAACTCATCTTGTCTTCATAAGCTATCAACTCTTTCTGATCTGTTCAACCAGACTCACGGTACACATGTATGCTCTTTGTTACGAACGGACTCTAAACTCTCTCCTCTATGGCACTACTGATTGTTACATTCCTTTTATTCATCTCCTCAAGCAACCATCTTTTTTCTGTGCAGTTAACTATTTTAACCTGACCTTACAGTTAGGGGTGTGCAACAAAACCGTAACCCAACCCACAAACTATGAGGGCTTAAACTGTGGATATGGGGTGGTTAATGGCCCAAACACCGTAACCCCGGTTTGTTGGCCTTGGACCCGCTTCCACTTGAATCCCACCATTGACCTGCTATTATAGATATTTTAGTTATTATATTTAATGTTTCATCTGCCTACATACCCCGTTACTACCACCCATTGTTCCCATCATACCTTATCAAACATGAAGCACTTGTCTCCTTTAATAGCAGCTTTTTCATCTTTTCTTGAATATGAGTGCAGGTGTGCAGAGTTTGGCTTGACCAAGTTGAGCATTGTGATGTAAATACAACCTTTTCACATGCTGTTTGCGGTCATTTTGTGAACGAGTTGGGAAATGGGTTGAAGGAATGCAGTTTCTGTCACTGTCGATGTGATGCAGAAGTGGTACGCACTTTTCACCTGAAAATCACTGTAGCAGATGAGAGATTGAAAGTCTTTGCATGGTGCACGGGTCAAACTGCTATGGAACTGCTGCAAATATCTCCTGATGAATTCTATGAGCTGCCTGAGGTAATTTTGGAACTTTCATTTTCATGATTCCTTAAACATGAACTTAAAGGTATTGTTGTAGTTTTCACAAGTGTCATGCAAGATAATTAATGAGTTATGCTTGAGTTTTTCCTAATACACAATCACCGGAAACTTTACTATATATAAAACATTAATATCTTTTATAAGTTAGTTATAACTCCTTAATGGACTGAACTGCTTGTAATAATATAGTTTGTTGAAATGGTACCCCAGGAAGAACAGATCATGTATCCTTCGTCCCTAGAGAACGAGAAGTTCATGGTTGCAATAGTGAGTTGCAAGAGGCCCATTCGTTACGAAGAAAACCACCCTGAGGTTTCATGGGAAATCACTCGTGCCCTTAGGTTGGAATAATTTGTTTCTTCTACTCTGTAAAATTTTGATATTATGATCCATATCGTTATTTTACCTTTCAAATACCTTTTTTATTCTCGCAAATGAGGAAACAATATCCCTTTTATTGCTAATCCGAAGATACATCCACATTGGAAAGATTACGAGGATTGTTGATTTGCTGGTTACAGATAGATTTAAATGCTGTATGACAAAAATGTACGATTTTAACAACCTCAGGTACAAAGCGGAAGTAAGATATTGTAATTTAAGAAGTTCAACAAATGCAGCTTGCTGCTCTACTACCCCTTTTTCACCATTCCCTCGCATGAATCAGGGCTCTGATGCAAGGGTTACTTCACAACCCATCTCTCAACATGGGATACGTGTTTGGTTACAAAGACAAACAAGTAGGAGGAATGAAATTAGTATGCTCAACAATAGAAAAACTGTTTTTGAAGTTGAGATCCTATCAACATATACCGCCAATCTCCTTCGCATTTTATGCTTAATCGCTTTTTCTCTTGCTGCTGCTGGTGGTAGGAGAGTTATGATCCGTTACTATCTTTAAGACATCAACCAATGCTCGCAAACGGTCCCATATGTTCATACCATACAGTGCTTCTACAAGTGACTCCTGAAACTCAAAACCATTCTCCGCAATGGGATACTTTGGTCCAAACAACAATTATTAGTAAATTAAACAAACATCATATGATTGATTCAACCTGAATTTTTTTTCAACAGCTTACCTGAATTGGCTTTGGAATCTTGGTTTTTATAAGAGGCCACCTGTCCTCAACTACTGATTTTACAAGACAGCACGCTCGCAGCCCTTCAATGCCAGCAAATCGCCCAAATCCACTGTCCTTGGTGCCACCAAATGGCAGGGACTGGCAACACCATTAGGCAAAGCAAACTACGTCAGTTGTTTTAACCAAGCTATCTTCAAATGGTTCCATACAGACTAACTGGCCTAAAAAAAATTGAAAAATAATGTGACTCAAGAAACTATTAAGTCCCCGAAATTAACTATAGTTTCTGATAGCAATTTTCTTATAACAAGGAATCGCATCTTCTTTTTTGGGGAGATTTTTCTCATCTTTTCATTGGTTGTATGAATAATTTTGCGAATGATAGTTCTATTTCTAAACATCTGAGTGATGATAAATCCCACCTGACACATATAATTGGATGCGAAGTCATTGATTGCAGCCACTCCACAGTTTAGCTGAGAAGCAATCTCTCTAGCACGTCGCTGACTGCCAGAGAAAACAGCACACCCAAGTCCATACCTTGAGTCATTTGCAAGCTTCACAGCCTCTTCATCGGTGCTAAATTTCATTATTGGAATAATTGGTCCAAATGCCTGTACAAACATGACGCAAGTAAGAGCCTGTATATATACATGACGATACCAGTACCGGTAGCTACTTTTCCAAATAACAGAAGATAGAGGATACGGTTTTCACCTAACAGTAGCAAATTAATTCAGCTTTCCCTACAACATCTAAAGAGGTGAAGGATAGTTTTGGCTAAAATCTAATGAAACAGCAGAATTTCAAATGCCATAACTAACAGAAATGTCAAATATGATGTTGATTACTGTAGGAAATATTTTACTACCTCTTCCTGCATCAACTTCATTGTGTGGTTCACATTTACAAGCACGGTAGGGGGGAAAAACTGATCAACTGCACCTTCCCCTAAATTGCCAAAACTTCCCCGAGCAACAATTTCTGCTCCTTTGTCCAAGGCATCATTCACAAGGCTTTGCAACCTTTCTGAATGCTCTAGCATACATATGGCTCCCATGTCATACTTCCCAGAAAGTGGTGGTCCCTGTAAGAAATTTTCAACCAAAAACTATGAGGAAAAATAAGGTGAAGATGGCAAAAGATAGGAAATAGGAAATTTTAAAACCAAATACTTTGAAGTGCACTGACTAATTGCTAAGAAAGTGCATAGGGCACGTGTTGATGACCCTGTAAAAATATGGCATGGGATCATTCGCTCAAAATATGTCAGAAGGGAAATACTTACCACAGAAACAGATTTTATGATTTTGGTTACTTGACTGACGAATGCGGAATGTATGTCCTTGTGGACATAAAATCTCTCGGCTCCAGCACAATTCTGTCCGCTCGATTGAAGAGCAGCTCTGACTGCAATTTGTGCAACCTATAATGGGTAGAATAATCTCTTTTAGAGCCAACAGCTTTTGAGATTACGATTTTAATTGGTACTCAAGATTATGTGAAAATGTCTAACAATATCCAAACAGGAATGGAAGATTCATACATGATTCACATCTACATCATCACACACAATAAATGGATCTTTTCCACCAAGCTCAAGGGTAACCGGTATGAGTGTGTCAGCAGCATTTCTCATTATCTGCAGTAAAAGCAATCAATATGATTAGCAAATCCTTCAAGATAAAAGCAGTCCGTAAACTAAAATCATTAACTTTTGAGGAAAATATTTCAATGTCAGCACCTTCTCTTAGCATATCTATATTTCAGTCACATAACATTTATTGAAGGTGCTCAGTAAAACAATTTCCGGATGAAAATGAACATATATTTTTTCGTATCTTCTCCAGTGCACGTCAAAATGTAAATGTCTTAAAAGGCAAATAATATGAGGAAAAAAAAATCTTAATATTTCTGATATGTTTTTCAATTCAGTCAGCAGAGAGAGATCACACGATCCTGTAAAAGTTTTTCAATGGAGTTGATACATAGTGACCATACCATTTTACCAACACCAGGTGATCCAACGAATATCATTTTATCAACAGAAGACACCAATGCTTCCCCAGTTTCACCGTACCTGCAAAGGAAAAGTATAATAAGAGCTAGAGAAATAAATGCGAGCAAGGAGAGCAATAAAGATAGAATTATATACCCTGTTATCACATCCACCAAATTCTCAGGAGCTCCAACAGCAGCAAGGGCTGCCTGTATAATTCGGAAGTAGAAACATCCAGACCAACTAGCATGTTCTGAAGTCTACACTAACAAACACGTGATTTGTGTCAAATTAGGTATTAAACTAGCAAGCATTGCCCAATAATATATTTTTTTCTTCCATAAAAGCTTCTTTGCCATCTAAATGTTCCATGAAACATACGTTAATTACCAAAAAAATTGTATACATGCATCATATGCTGATGTCTGGTCAAGTGAATAAGAATAAAATGTAGCGATCAACACACTTATAATAATCTTGGATTGTTGTAATGATGAAGTATCTAAATTCTAATGTAGGGAAATGAATCACAGGAGGTCAAATCATTGAATACCTTGATTACAATGCTATTCCCCGAGAAGACTGCTGCCAGCATGGGATTGAATATATTATGAAAAGGATAGTTCCAGGAAACAATAGCACCAATAACACCAAGAGGGTGGAATTCCACTCTGGACTTCTTGTGAATCATTGATCGTCCAGAACACCTACATACATTTTGATAAATTGAACTTCAAATCATGTACCTTTTTTTTTCAAATATGTACTTGGTTACAGTAGTTAATGGTAGAGAACTAAAATGATGCACTGGATAAATGTGACTCCTAATGGATAGGAAATAGGTAAAACATCTTTGGTTATAAAAAACACACATATCACAGAGTTCAAGAGGTGCAATAATAAACAAGTCATATCACTAACAACAACATAGTGCATCATAAGCAACTACACCATCACCTCTACGAAGTAAACACTCCAACTTCTGCTCACATGCTCTATGATTAAAAATAGTACAATAACTATATGATGGAAGGTCCTACCTGTATTCAGGCTTTAGCCACCGTTCACCCTCCGATAGAAGCCAAGTTAGCTTCTCACAAGTTGTCATTATTTCTCCCAAAGAGGCATCTATCATTGTCTTTCCAGTATCACGTGAAGAGACTCTAATCCACATAAATTAGGGAGGGCAAGAATTATTAATTTATATAATCTACATGACAGGAACTAAGAAAGTAAATAAGTAAGCGGAAAAAAAATCCTGGTCAGATATGTTTCCTTTGATAATTTACAAACAGTTAAATCTATAATGATGTAAATGATTTTGGATTTTATTTTCTTCTTATGTTATGGCTTTGCCAATCAAATATCACTGTACAGAAAGATCTCCTTGCACATACTCGCATATAAGCTTTTGGTGTTCAATAATATATTTCAGAAGTATCCGAAGAAACTGACGTCTTTGCTTGAAGCTACTCTTCGCCCAAGTTTTCTGTGCCTTCCTTGCCAATGCCACGCGTTCCTCAACCTTACATGTATATTTAGGTAATATAGTCAATAACTATATACATCAAAATGGCATTAAACATATGGAACATGGATAAAAAAAGATATGGTGCTTTATCTTTGCTATGAAATAAAAGTAGACAGATTCAATGAGATGGCACTTCAACAGAGTAGAAAGCTGCACATCTTGCTGTAAGACAGAACAACAAAAAAAACAGTATTTACGGACTGAACGGCATTGCAATACTTGAGTTGCATCAAGTAACCAATCTACATCTGTTATATGCACAACAATGCTTAGTTCGTCCATAAGCCCATCACAGTACACAGATTTTTTCATCACCAATACTTTGGAGTAAAAAGTTATGTAGTATAATCATTCAGGTCCCAGTGACAAGGTGTTGAGAGTAACCTATCATAACAACAGATAAAATCCCACAATAGCAGGTACAAGTTCACCAACCTCAGCAAACGTCAATGCAGGGAAATACCCCAAGTATTTCATAGTTGCGGGCTCGTAGCACTGAACTTTCCTGTCTGCTTGTTGTGTCCTACCCCTTGGAGGTATCTGCAAAATATGAAAAGTTGAAGAATTAGCAGCCACACCAAAATGCTCTGATAGTACAGTTTGATCCCATTTCCATATTATGACATTCTGGTTATCCTTTGCAGAAAAGTTGAAAACAAAAATTATGTGACATTAGCACAACGAATAAGCGTATTTCTGTAAATCCAAGGACAACACTTAAGGGAATAGATTAAATATAACCACCAACAGTTACAACTTACAAGTAAGAAATGATATGTCCACATAAACAACAAGAACAAAAGATTGAGCCTCAAAGAACACTAATTTCAAAAAAGAAAATGTACATTTGTTCGGAATATATTCATAATAAATTAATAGTATGCAACTCAATTACAGTACAATCAAGTTACTCATTTTAAAAGTTTCTATCAATTGAATGTATCCAGTACAGGCAAAGGGATCCCAAACCTCGATTGAGTTGTTTGTTTCATTAAATTTCCAAGCAAAGATAGAAACAAACAATTTCAGTGGCACTCCACAAATTTTGGACATTTGCTAGTAGGATTTGTTCAGGTTTAAGCCACGATATAAGCAAAAAACTTACAAATCTTCCCGAGCAGAAAAAAAATCACAAAAGAACGAATCTGAAATCACAAACAGAAACTCCATTTCCAGAAAACCAAAGATCAAATCAAGCTAAAAGAAACTGAACGATCCATATCTAGGAACTCACATATATGAAGCTGTTGTCGTGCACCTGCGTTCCATCAACTGCAACAATCAAACAGACAAATACAGAACAAATCACCACCAACACATAAAAAAAAAAAAAAATCGGAAGACACAACAAGACCGACCACGAGCCCTAATAGAAACATACCGTCGGAGGTTTCAACGTCGATGGAGGGCACATTGGGTGGAATAAGCATCAGGAGGAACCTACAGATCGCGTAGGCAAAGGCGAGAACCAGTAGGGGCCACCAGAACGCCATTTTCCTCCTCTAGGGCTTTCAGATTATCGGATGACAAATCGAGAGCTCGAGCAAAGAAGAAGAAATGAAGCTACTGCAAGCGAGTAGAGACTGATGGGAGTGGTGTTGGAGAGGAGTGTGCGTGTGTTGCACGTGTCGTGCTGCGAGTTGTTTACTGAAGCAGAAAAAACAGAAACAACGAGAGCAGGTGGGAACAGTCTCTCGGGGGCTTTGGATCGCTTTGTCGCTGATGGCATCTAAATTCTATACATGGCATAGCTCGTAAAATGAAGAACTCATTGGGGGTAATTCTATATTTTACCATTTCTTTCCCTTTGGGTACTGTCAGTATCAACAATTATACTCGACGGTGCAACCTCGACCTCATCTCATCTTCGACCTGGGGGTATTTTAGTAATATAAAAAAGTTGATAATTAGATTTTTGATTAGTTTAATTCAACTTGATTAGTACAGTAAAATAGTTTGATTGAATTACTATATTTTGATCATCCAATATTTAATTCGGCCATAAAATTCTGTGACATCGATCTACTAATTGTTTAGGCAATACTACCCATTTTGATTATCAAACAAAATATCTTAGTCTTTTTTCAACCGGATATAGAAAAACATTCGTAACCTAAAATTCATTTTATTTTATTTTTAAAAGGTGATATTAAATATATATCATATATGAAATAGATTATGAATCGATCATTTTGACTCTCAATAAGATTTTGAATATCATCCAGACTATTATTTAATATCTATTTAATTTACTGATTGAAATTTTTTAATTTCTTTCAATCAATAAACTACAACTTCCTCTCTTCTGAAACTCTCGTAACAATAAAAACCTACCTCAAGACCACAAAGCTATCACCGAGGGAGGACACACGATGCAGGGCAGTCGTCACGAGCCGCCTCTGTCTAGTCTCCCTTGTGGTCGCCCAACTGTCGGACACGAGTTGTCCGAATGGAGCTGAGGTTCGGAGCAGATAGTTCCGACCAGTCGCCCTCGTCCGGTCTTCCTTACCAACGGCCCATGTTGGAATCGGCTGAGCCGCACAGATCTAGGGAGCCCCGTCCCGAATCTAGCGGCCTCCGGACAGAAGCCACCTCCTAATGTTGAGCGTGCCCCATCGTGATATCCAAACGTCCTCCGGCTGCCCGGGAGTCCACCAGCTACCCCGGTCGACGTCCACCCGTAGCTCTGGTCGGCGCTGTCTAGTTTCGTACTGGACCACCAGATTTGCTATTGAGCAACCCGGTCGTCATGTGTCCCGGTTCCCGAGGATCGCTCAAGCGTGTTGGTAGATCTGGATCGATTGTGTTAGTTTTGTTGTATGTT
>JAYMSW010000165.1:0-28685 GCA_036897725.1 Erodium texanum
GCTCCATTGTGGACTGGTCAGCTTCACTTGCAAAATAACAGACATAACTGTCATTAGAAACTGCCATCCAAAACTCCGTTGCTCATGCTCTTATATGTTAGATTCGTGTGACTTTTTATGCTATTTTAGTGTATGAAGTATGTTATTTTGCGAGCTGATTTTTGAATGGGTAAAATAATATTTATAAGTAGTAAATTATTTATTATTGTTGAATTAAAATCGATATAAAAAATTGTAAAACAATATAGTCAAAGTTACAACTTACATGTTACAAAATACTTAATTCGAGTTAAGTTAATGATAATTCATGATATTGTCCCCATGTTTTTTTTTTTCCAATAATATATCTAAAATAATTGAGGTCATCGAGTTATATGGACCTTTTCTTTTGAAGTACAGTCATATGGACTTTTTTTTGAAGGTTGATATCCAAGTGTCATTAATAATGTACGGCTAAAACTGTTGTCGGAGAATACGGTTACAACCGTTGTCACAAAAGTACCTATAGCTCTAGTGGATGAGATCAATCCGACCAAATTAGCCTTGCTAGACTATAAACAAACTCATGTGCTTACATATGACCCTATAATAGGACTAATTTCCTAGCCATGAACATGCACATAGACTCAATTAATAATCAATGTATAATCCTATGGCCTAAACAAAGCATAGAACTATGTAAAGAACCGAAACGCTGATGGCCTTATTGAGTGTTGGTTCCCTTTTCCTGGGAAGCTCAGAGCTCCTGTCGGGGTTACTTAACACCCCTTGGCATATCATTGGATTTGTCTCCCAACTTCGCCCCCATTGTGTCCCCAATCTCAATCACCCGTTCCTTTTCCGGCCAATAGAAACTGTTAACAGCCTGCCGGTGAGTTGCTCCAAGATCGCCCCAACAACCGTCTGGTCTCGTGGAAGTGACCCACTGTCAGAGGCAATCTCCGGTAGCGCCAGAGTCTTGTCTTGTCCACTGATCCGTGACATACTGTCCCTGCACTTCCCGGCTGGAAGCCCACGTTCGAACCCAGTGATCACAGCAACCGCAACAACAGTGTTGCTCGTTTCGGTGACCGGTAACACCACTGCAACTGTACCAGTGATGGTTGATGGCATCGTCCATTCCCTCTGCATGGTTGTTTTTGGTGTGCGAGGTTCGATAGTCGGCGACGTAACCTCCCTAGCTCGAGTGACATCTCGTACGTCAACGTCATGCTCCACCGCAGCCTTACCTCTCCCTGTTATTGGTTTTGTGCCATGGTTGTTGTTCTTGTCTGTTGAAGACTGTCGTTCATCTCCATGTCACTGTCGAAAATATTCTCAAAAAACCAAAAAAGCCCTAACCCTAGTTTCTAAGCGAGAGAAACAGGGCGCTCCTTAATAGAGTCATATGGACTTAGTAAACGACATTATGTTATTTTATAATATAACATGATATTATCATATTAAATAGTAAACATTTTTTTTGAAAAAGATTGTTGCATATATTATATATCAATCGTAAGATATACATACCAACTGTTGAAACGACTAAGACAAAAGCCCTCACAAGACCTAGACTTGGTAGGAAATAAAATCTTGTAGTCAACTTCTCATTAAGCATAGCTGTGTACCGCTTACTACCATACTAGACCTAAATAAAAGGACCTGAAACACAATAAATGTGCACCTAAGTCAGACTAAGTCTGACACCAAAAACCAGACAAAGTTGGCACCTTCTTAGTTAAAACAAGAAAAAACAGCAACTAAACTACGACCCGAAGAAGCGCTTCGTCTGGAAGAATCTCCACACTCAACTGACTAGGGTGAAGGGGCTGGCACAGGGAAGCCGGGCAAAGGAGAGGCGGCACGGAGGAGCCTCAACAGACTGAACCCAATAGCTGCAAGAGAGAGAACTGGAGAGGGGAAGAACAAGTTTAGAGGAACTCTCATCCCCCTCTCCTAACGTCAACGGTCGGCAGAAGAGACTCTAGGAGAGAGAGGCTAAGAGAAAGCGGTTAGGGTTTTTTTAGTTCTAGTTTAATAAAGTTTTTGAACATTTTTTTTGCTTAAGTCAACCTGCAAATTTAGAAAATTGTCATAATATGTTAATTTATGTGAGCCTAAACTATGGTATAACATAATTCAGGTTTCTCCATTATATATATATCTATATATATAATAGAATGTGATAATTGTGTGATCACTGAGTTTTATAATTAACATGTCTAATTTTATCAATGTAACTAATTTAAGTCTTAAAATTTGTCAAAAAACGAAAGTAATAAAAAATCAAGAGACTGTTCATGAGACAAGAAGTAGAGATTCGCACCTAGAACGACAAACACAACCATTATACAACCTGAGGAAGATAACAAAAACAAAATACAAGAAAATACTAAGACTTGAAAGAAAAACAACAAGATTGAATGATACACATACATGTATGTATAGATAAATAAGCATGAACATACAAGATTAATATAGAGGAAGAGTAGTTACACAACATTAATCAGAAGCATAACATTGAAATCAAAAATAAAAAGAACTCAGAATTGGTATTGAATGATACACATACATGTATGTATGTATGTATAGAAATATAAGCATACAATGTAGTGATAGAATAGTAACAAGATTAATATACAGAAAGTGTAGTTACACAACATTAATTAGAACTAGAAGCACATATAACATGAAAATAAATGAAAAAAGAAGAATTAAGAATTGTTTTTTACTTTATAAATACCTATCTCACACACCCTCCTTTGCTTCCATTTTCTGCATCTCTCTGTGTTCAAATTAGTGTAAGAGAAAGCTAGCTATAGAGATAGAGAGAGTCTCTCTCTCCCTCTGTTCCTGTCCATAATTATATATCATCTCTATCTCTCT
Organism: Erodium texanum; assembly: GCA_036897725.1. Taxonomy (NCBI): domain Eukaryota; kingdom Viridiplantae; phylum Streptophyta; class Magnoliopsida; order Geraniales; family Geraniaceae; genus Erodium; species Erodium texanum. The sequence goes on from JAYMSW010000165.1 coordinate 2,869, forward strand.
CTCTCTGCCCCAAACCACAAACCTTTCTCTTTTGTTTAATTTCCAGGTTAGTCTCTCTTGAGAAGATATATGCAAAATACTGAAACACAATCTCCCAAATCATTTTCATTGCTTCACCTCTTTTGGGTCTTCAACCTCTTACAAATTACAATCCCCCCTTTTCTTTAATCTCCTCTTAATTTTCCAAAATTTCCAATTTCACTCCACACAAAGCATGTATCACTATATAACATAATATCTATGTAGTTGCAAGTGTTTCAAATTAACTTCCATTCCTAGCCATTCACATGTTGTTTCAAATCATTAATAAAATTAATCCCCAAGAAATGGGTCATACATATATATGCTTTGTTTTTGACAATAAGGCTTCTTTTTATGTTGTTGTAGGAAATAAATTAACAAGAGATGGATCGATCGATGGAGGTACAGAATCATGAGTGTGGAGAGGTGTCATCTCCTCAGAGAAAGATGGGAGGAAGAGGAAAGATTGAGATCAAGCGGATCGAGAACACGACGAACAGGCAAGTGACCTTCTGCAAGCGCAGGAACGGCTTGCTCAAGAAGGCCTATGAATTGTCTGTGCTTTGTGATGCTGAGGTTGCTCTTGTTGTCTTCTCCAGCCGCGGCCGCCTCTACGAGTATGCCAACAACAGGTATATCAATTTCTATACTTGATTTCACAAATATACATGAGTTTTTATGACATCTTCAACAATTCTTGATTCCCAATACACCCTTTTGGGCTTTAATCAAAAGGGTGTTCTAAAAATCTCAACTTGCTGTGAGAAAATTCATAAACATCACTCTATAAGCATACATATGATGATATCCATCTCCAGCAATTCTAGCCCTTTCTTGAATTTTGTTTCTTTTTGCTTCATATATATATATATATATACCCTTTAAGAGTTTATTCAAGAGGGTGCTCACAAAATCTGGACTTGCTGGGAAAGATTTAAGCTTGAGCTGCAGCAGATCTTTGGTTAGATTTAAGCAGTAAAAAGAAGAGATTTAAAATGTTTTTTTTTTCATTCTGTTTTGTTGTAAATATGATGGTGAATTGAAGTTATGATTGATCACTTGTCTTTTTACTACTGAGTTTTTTGTTCTCTTTTTCCCTTCTGGGTTTTAATTTTTTTTTGGGTTTCTGATGAACCCTTTTTATAGTTCTTATGTTTGGGGTAGATTTAAGCATAGATCTGGTGCAAGTGATGGAAATGGAAGTGTTGGATTTAGGTTTTTTTTTCTTTCTTTTCCCTCTTTCATAGGTCTTTTGGAATGTTTATAAACAGGACTGTGAGATCAGCTTCTCTATCTCCTCCATTGTTGTTTCCATTTTTTTTCTTCTAATTCCCAATCTGTTTTTTCCTCTTTCCCTTCTCTGTAGTACTAAATATAATGTTATGTATGTATGTATAGATCATTCCATGACTCTTGTTCTGAGGAAAGAAGCAAAGCTGTCAAGTTCTCATTAGTCTCTTCCTCTTTCTCAATCCTCCCATGACATATCCTTAATAACTTGTCAGTCCACTCATGACTCAACTCACATAAAACAAGCTACTCTGTAGAGCTAACCCAAAAAGTACCATCACAATTGTCATGGAAATACATATTTTTGATGATTTTTATTTATTTATTCAATATATCAAAATTAGGGTTTCAATCAAGAACCCAGATCAGTGTTTTGGGGTTTTCTGCTACTTCAAAAACATGTTAAACAGCCCTTTTCCGGCCAATCACACCCAAATCAGGTCACAACTATTGCTACCCTAATTAGGGCTTTTTTCCCCAAATCTCATTTTGCTGCACGTGTGGTGGATATCTTCATTTCTCAGTCTAACCTTAACCTAATTGTTTTTTTTTTAATTTGTTCCTTAACCCCTTGATAATTTCCCCATCAAATCCCACCAATTTATAGTTTAAAATGACTCTTTCTTGTTCAAAATTTGTTTCATTTGACCCAAAACAAATCTTCAATTGGTTACTATAATTTTTCAACTAATTAAAGATGATATTTTTGGTCCATTAATTAGGGCTGTAGGTTAAAATGGACACAACCAATCAAAACCCACCAACAATATGGTTAGGGTTTTTAAAGACCAGATCTCTGAGATTAGGTTTCAGACACAGAATCTTTGGTCACTTCACATACGTTTGAACATTCTGAGGAAAAAGTTAAAATCTTTATCACTTGCTGTGTTGTACTTTACAAAACCCTAATTAGTAATTTCATCACCATCTTCTTCTGATACAACTTAGATCCGTTCTTGAGAAGTTGCTTTTTTACTGTGCTGGGCCAATTGTAATTAACTCAAGAAACATCAACTGAGTCACTATGGTGTCATCTTCTTAATTAGCATCTTTGCTGTGACCTTGCGTTCTTGCAAGATCTTTGCATAGATATTTTTGTGCAAGTTTAGCTTTTCTTGTTTCAAGTCTCTAGAGAGAGATAGAGAGAGACATGGTACCATGAGTGCAATAGCCAATAGGGGAGTTCTGAGCTTTTTGTCATGTCCGTACGACTGTGGCTGCTGCTGCTGAAACGGACGGCTCTGATCTGACGCTCCTCTTCTCTTCAGACTCAGAGTTTCAGACAGATAAATAAAAAAGAACTATTTATTTTCCTTTTCTTTAATGAAAAAGTATTGAAGTTGCATCAAAACCTGTTTTTTGGGGATTACTAATGTTATTACCGAGGTGGATAATAACATGAGGGGAAGAGAATTAGCCGGTGTGTAATGGGTGATGGACACGTGGCAACACTTCGACGGTATATTTAGTAGGGCCAATGATGTTAGGGCAAGCTGTGCCAACGTGGCTCAGACAGCCAATCAGTAGCTCGAGGAAATTAAGGTATCAGAAAGCCTAGGAAATTGGGACTGAGTATTTTTGTATTTGTAGTCTTCAATGGAGCTTTTGGGGGTTTCGTATTAGGTTGAGTTAACTCAGAAAGTTAGTTGATTTGACTGTTTTACATTTCATATTTTTATTTATCAGTAATTAAAATCTTTATTAGCCAACACAATTATACTTTTTTTTTAAATAAACAATATAATTATACTTGATTCGTAAAAATATGTGGATAATTAAGACACTAACAGAAGAGATTTAGATGGTATTGCTTCAAAAGGACCTTCACACAACTAATATACCACTAAAACAAACACTAATTGTCCATTAATTAATTTATAATTACTGCATCATGGAATTAATACAGAATATTCTTTGATCAAATTAATCAACTTCTTCAAATGTATGAATGCAGTGTGAAAGGGACTATTGAGAGGTACAAGAAAGCATGTTCGGATTCAACTAATACTGGCTCTGTTGCTGAAGTTAATGCACAAGTAAGTTTCAATTTAATTACATTTTGTGCTCTTTTTTTAGCCATAATAATCATATTATTTTGATTGTCTGCTGATTAAGAGCATGGCATCACATTAAGATCATTATTCATTTTCTAGTTTCCCCTAGATAAATCATTACTAAACTATCTCATGATGATATAAGAACCCATATATGTGTATATATAACCACTATTATATGTACTCAACATCTAAGCATTAAGATTAAAAGATGCAGCTTGAATCAATCTACAAATGCATATATCTTCACACATTACCAGATTTCTAATTGAGGGTTAATCTATTTGTTGGTCTATGAATCAATCTGCAAATGTATGTTTCAGTACTATCAGCAAGAAGCAGCCAAATTGCGATCACAAATTGGGAATTTGCAGAATGCAAACAGGTAATGTCTATCTTGTAGTAAATTATTATTATTATTAGGCATCGGTAATGTTACGGTAGTACATATATTCGTATAGTAAATCTTGTTGTTCTTATGTGTTTGTACTCATTAACAATCGAATTGACAATGTATCCAGGCAAATGCTTGGCGAGTGTTTAGGCAGCATGAATGCCAAGGACCTCAAGAACCTTGAGGGCCGCCTAGAAAGAGGCATCAGCAGGATCCGCTCCAAAAAGGTTTATATGAGTACTAATTACTAATTATTAATACAATTATCATAAAATAATTAAAATTAATTAATCTGTTTTGCCTCTTTTTTTTTCCTTCAGAATGAGCTATTATTTGCAGAGATCGAGTATATGCAGAAGAGGGTACGTACCATCTCTTCAATTCATGTAATAATTAAAGATGTTTGTACATCATTGTTTTAATTACCGTATTGCCATTTCTAGTTAATCAATTAGTTGAAGAAGCTAACCAAAGAAAGGCTAATGTAATTTCTTTTTCCTGTAAAGATATAGTCTTTGCTTGATGTGTTTCTCCATTTTTTATCTTTTAAACAATCAAGTCTTGTATGATTGACAAGACTTCTAAGTTTAAAGTAGTCCTGATGGAAACTGAAACTATCAGTCTTTTAGCAGTAATTAAATATATATTGTTCAATTCCATAAATGGAAACATCCTATTAAGATGTTGCATTCTAAGTTACAAGGTTTCCACTTTTGTAAATTTTTTGTAAATACACTTTCAGCAGGCTAATGTAATTTTGTTGTACAATACATTTTATTTTCTTGAGACTCAAACCATTTTTTTTATATTTTGTTGTGTTGCAGGAACTTGATTTGCATAACAATAACCAGTTCCTACGAGCTAGGGTACATATATGTCCCTCCCCTGATCTATCTAACACTGACTCTCGAGTTCTTGACGATATATATTTAAGGTTTTGATAATTGTGACGTGGTTGCAGATAGCTGAGAATGAGAGAAGCCAGCAGAGCATGAACTTGATGACATCAGCAGCAGCAGGAACAAGCTTTGAGCTGATGCAGCCTCAGACTCAGCAGCAGCAATTCGACTCGAGAAACTATTTCCAAGTCAGTGCATTGCAACCCAATCATCAGTACTCGCGCCAAGATCAGATGGCTCCTCTTCAGTTAGTGTAAGAGCCTCTCCCAATTAATCATTAAAAACGCATATTAATTATAGCTTAATCAATGGTTGATCACATATACTTCTTTTATATGTGTTTGCAGTTAATAACAAGTCCAAGAAGACCAGAGACCTCCCAAATCTGATATGTAAGTGTTATATATATGGAGGTTGTGTTGTATTTCCCACTCTAGCTATAGCTAGTTCATGAAAGCTTGTGCTAGGATCATCTAGGAGAGCCTCGATGCTCTACTCAGACAATTTAAGTTGTGCTTGGCAGACAGGATCATACATAAGCGACTGCTTTATAATGTTGTCAGCATCGAACTCAACTCTGTAGCTCTGCATCTATCTATATATCCATGTTTCTTGCAAGAATCAAATCCTCGGATCTCTGAGTAAAATAATACTGTTAGGACTTGAATCTTAGTCTACGATTAGAGTTCAGGTCTTTAACCACTAGGCCAAGTAGCTTTGGTACAAGATATAGATGTTAATCAAGGCGTAACTAGAACATCAAAATGTGGCAGCTTAATTATGATTGTTATTACATAACTTGCTCATAAGAACCAAACAATAACATGGTGAAACACAAAAATAGGAACAACATACATATAATGATCCGAATCCTATAATTAATAATGGCATTGTACGTAGCAATGTTTTAGAGCTGAGCGAGGCGGCTAATGTCAAAAGGGTAAGCATCAGAAGGGGACTGAGCAGCGTAGGATCTCCGCCCGATGATGACATTGGCAGCTTCTGTCGGATGGAAAGCGTCCCAGAACACATACTGGTTCCTATTCCGGCATGGAGTTTGATAGGGTAGGCATGTGATCTGCCCATTGTTCCTCCCCACACCACAACATCCTGCATTTGTGTTCCTGAATCCTAAAATGTCCCCAAAACAAAAAAATATAGAAAGTATTATAGTATTTTATTACTGCATATACGAGGACTCCAGAGATATCATATCGGGATTTATGTTTACCGTAGGTTGAGGGGCGTGTAATAATGTCCTGGAAGATGCCATATGCGTTGATGTAGACAAACTTGGCATCAGGTGTGTTAGTGTTGAATTGGGTGACTAGAGATCTGAGCTTGTTGTTGAATATTTGGCATGCTGAGTTGATTCTCTGAACACATGTTGAGCCATCGTTGCTGTTTTGGGCGAGCTCACTCGGACTGCACCCGACTTCACCTACTCCAATCAGAACAAACTTTCTTGCTCCATAGTTGTACATCAGCTGCATACACATAACATAACAAAACAAGTATGTATAAGCTTCATCGTAAGTATGAAGATCAGAAACAATGACCTGATACTTGTTATATAGAACATGTACCTTGAGTTGTTGAGTGTATTGTTGAATGAGAGAATCGGCGTACTGCTCGGGGGTGAAGCGACGACCGGTGGAGTAGTATAGGGGCATGAAGTAGTTGTTCAAGTAGTCGTTGCTGCCTAACCCGACCGAGTAGATGCACTTGCTCAAGTAATCTGCGGCCGCGCTCTTGTTTCCCAATAAGTTTACCACTTGTGACACTGTGGTTTGGTAGTTTTTCACCTGCCCACTGAATGGGATTCTCGCTCCCTACCAGACAGTTCAGTACACGAGACTCTTACTTCAAAAAAAAAAAATTCGGGCACATTAATTACCAGTTGTTGTCCCGTTTCCTCCCTAATCCCGGCAGCGGCGGAGGCATAGTTGACTCCTTTGAGGATGTTCTGACCTCTGGCGGTGGAGTACGGTGGAATGTAGCCGTCGAAGCCCAAAAGCTCAGCTAAGCAATGAGAGTGCACCAACATTTATATATATATACATGAAAGGAAGTGATATGAATGTAGAGAGTGTATGGATAAGTACCGATGACGTCGACGGTGGTTTGCCCGTTGGAGAAGCGTCCGGAGGGGCCGCCGGCGAAGTCGATGCCGTAGGGGAGGTAGTTGGCTCTGGCGAGAGAGTTGAGCCGGTTGTTGTTGCCGTTGTCGACCAAGGAGTCTCCGAAGATGAAGTAACAGGGCACTTGTGGTGCTGCTCTTGCAACATTAAACAACACTACGCACAGTACGATGATGTAATTGACCCACATTGTCGTTAATAGATTGATAAGAAGGTTGATGATTTTGTTGAAGTGGTGAGTGATGATGAAGATCATATATAGGGTCTGTGTATGTATAGCTTTTTGGTCATTAATCTTTCTAGTTTTGTTTTGCGGTTGGGGATGTGGTTGGTTTGGAGATGATGGGGCATTAAAATTCACGCGGAGATTATGTGACATTTTGTACAAAATAAGAATGAGGTCGGTGGTCGGAGATTTGATTTTCATGTCGTCCAGCTGATATAAATTTAATGAACAGAGTTGACTGGGTCTGGATAGGTAGGGAAGTTAATAAGTGAGTGTAAGAAAGTCATGAATTGGCAGGTATTAAGGATGGGTGCATATGGTAGGTTTCGTATTGGTTCTTAATTTTGGACTGTTTAGTAAGAGCATAGCCCAATTTATTGGGCTTTGACGGAACGAAAATGAATTGGGCCTTTAACACTAATATTTTTGGTCGTTTCTGGAATCCCATCTTGGGCCGAACACTTGTATCAGCAATTTTATCAAGATATTTGTGATGATCGAATAAGTTGTTGAAGAAAGTTATTTCAAAAAAAAAAAAAAGTTGTTGAAGAAAGTGATAATAGACACTAATTTATAAAATAAAATAAAAATAGTTTATTTTTGTATGGGATGAAGTGAAACCATTTTGACCCACCTCTATAATATATATATTACGTGGAGAGCAAATTCCTCATTTTTATTTATGAGACGAGGAAGTTAGCATTACTAAAATATCATGACCGTTAATTATGAATTTACCCTCTAAATCATTTAACTTACTGCTAGTGTTTATGGGCTGGGGTACTGACTTGTTAGAGTGTATTTGAAGGCCACCCGATAACTATCGGTTCTTAATTTTTTGAACCAGAGTCCGAAAATTTCGAGAAAAGAAGAAGAAGATGGAGAGTCGAGATCGAGAATCGAAGAAGAAGGCACATAAACTAGGATTAGTAGTGTAAAATAAGAGAAGCAATTAAAATGATGAGATTTATTAAGGGATAAAAGGCCTAGGGTCTTGGCTAGGCAATCGGGTCGGAACGGGTGGATCGGTCTTGATCGGACATCCTATTTTTTCAATCTGTTGTCTGATCTAGATCACTCGGATCAATATTATTTTATTTGTGTCCGACTATATAATATATGGTTCAAACCACATGATCTCTGTATAAATAATTTTTAATAGATAGTTTGGTTCTCATATCAAAAGTGAATTCCCTTATAATTTACCCATAGACAATAACAAAAGCAATGGAATCAAGTTTAAATAACAAATAATTTGATTGATTTGATTTGATTTATTTAATTCGTTTTTAATTTTTTTTAACTATTAAAAATATAATAAAATTCATTAAAATAATCATCCCAGATGTAAGGCATGTATGACTGACAGGTGGTGATGGTGGGATCCACATGTGCAATGCTTGTTTAGAATTAGATTTTGTGGGGTTTATCTTTGCCACCTGCACATATCCATACCTTGTACTTTGCTTGCTCATACACTTAACATCCATACATCACATAAGCTTCTTGTCTTTGTAAAAGTCTTTATCTGCTTTTATATTCGATCATGTAAGATAATACAGTAATATTATACATTATATATTCGATGGATGTAATAATTTTTATAATCAATTTTTAGTGAGTATAGAAATAACTCCCTTAATCATTAGATTAGTTCTAATGGATTACTTTTACACGACTTTATTTATCAAAATGATCTAACTAGTTACGATTTTTATTTATTTGAACCAATTAGTTAGGATTATAAATATGTAAAAAAAAAAAACAGAATTATGGATACTAATACAAATTAGGGAGAAACTAAGCTCATAAACTAATGTTGAATTTAACACGTGACATGTATAACGTGTTACTCTATATAAAACGGGAGAAGATGATATTCTCGTAAACAACAAAATCAATGTAAATCCAAAGATTGTTACAACAGACAACTTTGCAATTGCGATTGCAAATTGCTTGCTTGCTCCTTCTCTCCTCTGTTTCGGTGGCTCTCTCTATGCCTCAGCCAATCTTCACTTCATTTCATCGTCATCGTCATCGTCTGTGATTCCAGATTTTTTCTCTCCCCTGCACCACGCCCCTCTAAAATATCTCTCCTGCCAGCTTGCCTTCTCTCTCTCTAGTCTCGTGTGTGCTTTCTCGCGTCTCCATATATTTGCCCAGAGCTTCGCTTCTCTTTCAGGCTCTTCTACTCCTCTTCGTCCACAGACCCACAACCCAAAAAAAACTAGGGACCGTTTTCTCGCTTTTCGCCATGAATGTCATACCCACCGAAGAGATCCACATTCCCCAAATCAACACCTTGGTAACTCCTGATCTCACCCACCCATTTCTGCTTTCTATCTGGGTTTTGTGGATTGGATTGGATTGGATTGGGTTGTATCTCTGTGTGTTGTGTTTGTTTTGGGTATTAATCGTCTCTTTGTATTAAACCCATTTTTTTGCTTGTGTTTCATGTAAAACCCAGGTTTTCATAGGATCACTCAGTTCTGTATTCCATGCTCTTATGGCTTCGTTTCTCTACTTAATTCAGAAAACCCTTGAAACCAATTTTGCATACTCGTTTTATCAAATTGACTGGTTGAAATATGAACCACTCTTGGGACAATAGTAATGTGGCTATTTGGGGATTAGTGTAACTTTCAAGTATGTTTTGATTGTTCTAATTTTACTAGTGAATTAAAGGTTGAAACATTTTTGTATGAGCAGAAAATTGGAATGGGCTTTAGGGACCTGTTGTTGACATGATCAGGGACATTGCATAGTATCTCATAGAATTTCATGTTCTCTGAATTTACTTTGATCAGTAAATTAAAGTTATTTCTCTTACAATGAGTGTAGTTTAAGATGGAAACCGATTTACCTTTGGATTATGCTACTTTGGTGCTGATACCAATCTCGCCCGCAGAACAAGGTTTTGCTGGGTAACAAGTATTACTACAGTCCTTCAAAACCCACCACCAGATTGGAGAGACTCTTGAGGGAAAGAGAGTTGAGGAAGTCTAACCGGTCTATCCAGAACGATGAAGTAAGAGATAGCAAATTATTTGGCAAGGACCTATCTTCGAATGAAGGAGAAAATGGAGGTCTTTCCACCGAGGAAGATTCTGCAGGAGGAGTTGCAGCAGCTAGAGGATCACCAGATGGATGTGAAAGGCGTGGTGGGCGACCTGGCAAGCAACGCCTATTGGTGGTAGCAAACAGGTTGCCAGTCTCTGCAGTTAGAAACGGAGAGGACGCTTGGCATCTTGAGATAAGTGTGGGAGGACTTGTCAGTGCTCTCTTAGGTAACTGATGTCTCAATTTACTTCTCTTGTTTCCATATGCAACTTGTTGCTTGTTACATTTATTAATATTTGTATTGTTCAGTAATGAAATTATGCAAAGCGTGTCCCTCATTAGTTGATACGGGACCAGGATCTCTATGAGTTTTGCTGAAAGATTTATGTAGCTAACCCAACTTTGTTAGGAAACTAGCTTGGCCGCTTCTGCTGCTGCTGTTAGTTAGTTAGTTATTCTTAAATGATAGTTCTAATTTTTTTTTGATGTGTTAGTTGTGTTTAATTAGAATGGTTATACTGTTGAAGGCTTGAAGGAGTTTGAGGCCAGGTGGATTGGCTGGGCGGGTGTAAATGTTACCGATGAGATTGGCCAAAAGGCACTCACAAAATCTTTAGCCAAAAAGGTACGAGAGCTGGTTGCATCTTGATACATTTTTTCAAGAAATTATTATTATATGCATTTCACATGTTATGTTATTTCTATTATGATATGATGCAAATCTCTTGTTGCAGAGATGCATCCCGGTGTTTCTTAGTGAAGAGATCGTGGATCAGTATTACAATGGTTATTGTAATAACATTTTATGGCCGCTCTTCCATTATCTTGGGCTTCCACAAGAAGACCGTCTTGCGACCACCCACAGTTTCCAATCTCAGTTTGATGCATATAAGAAGGCAAACCAAATGTTTGCCGATGTGGTATACGAGCATTATGAAGAGGGAGATATTGTTTGGTGCCATGATTACCACCTTATGTTTCTTCCCAAATGCTTAAAAGAACACAACCATGAAATCAAAGTTGGCTGGTTTCTCCATACACCTTTTCCTTCCTCAGAAATACATAGGACATTACCTTCCCGGTCAGAGTTGCTGAGATCTGTTCTTGCTGCTGATTTAGTTGGGTTAGTAGTAACCTTCTCCACTGGTACATGTGTTAAATTACCATTTAGTTCAATTAATGGATTGGATTTGTTTCTTTCCAGTTTCCATACATATGATTATGCAAGACATTTCGTTAGCGCTTGTACTCGTATTCTTGGGATTGAGGGTACTCCTGAAGGAGTTGAGGATCAAGGAAAGCTAACTCGTGTAGCTGCGGTATATATCACTGATCGTTTTCTCCTGTACACATATTTGTTTTTTTCTCCTACTAAGAGTTTGTCACTACTATTTATGTAACTACAGTTTCCTATTGGGATAGATTCTGATCGGTTTATTCGAGCTCTTGAACTGCCTCAAGTCCAAGACTACATGAAAGAACTGAAAGAAAGATTTGCTGGGCGGAAGGTAAAGCTACTTGGTTGCATTGTATAGCAATGCTCATCTCTCTCTCTCCATAATTTCAAGTACTTGAAGTACTATATAAGCTTTATGAACCTGCAAGATAGTCTCAGATAAAATTGTCCAGTTTATGCATGCTTCTCAAGGTTCTATGATTCCAATGTATGAATGCGAAATAGGATAATAAAACTCATGTTTCTTAAATTACTTGTGAATCATTCCTCAAATTATGTACTCTCTACTGCTCCTGGTTTGTTACAGTTTTAACCATCATTTTTTGACAATTGGTCAGGTAATGTTGGGTGTTGATCGTCTTGATATGATTAAAGGAATTCCACAGAAGATTCTGGCATTTGAAAAGTTCCTTGAGGAGAATCCAGATTGGCGTGATAAAGTAGTTTTGTTGCAAATTGCTGTACCAACAAGGACAGATGTTCCTGACTGTATGTATATTCTCAAACACCTATGCTCCATATAATTGCTGTTTTTCTATTATGGTTAAGCATATGATATAACTAGATACTTTAACAGGGATTTAACAGAAAGCATGGAATTTCATTTGTCGGAGTTGTTTTTATCTTATTTGTTTGAAATAGTATCAATTTATCGACAGATCAAAAGCTTACAAGCCAGGTTCATGAAATAGTTGGACGCATCAATGGAAGATTTGGGACGCTCACTGCTGTTCCAATTCATCATCTGGTTTGTCTTTGCTTGGTTAACTTTTTTTTTTTTTGAAAGATCTTTGCTTGGTTAACTTTAACGTATTATCTATACAGCAAGAATCACACATATAGTATCAATTTATGACATGTTTTTTTTACAACATCCCTTTTTATTTGTATAACGCGGTTTTGGAATAAGACTTTCACTCTGAAGCCCCAAGTAATGACCAGCATTCGATAATTTTTTGCTAGAAATGAAAAAAATCGGTGTTTGCATACTTTTGCATTTCGGGAATCCATTGGAGACTGAGAAAAAAACTGCAGCGAGAATTTAAACTTCTCTATAACATATTAACATGTCATATATACTAAAATTGTTTATAAAATTGAACTTGTTCCCTTTCAGCTATTTCCATGTTATGGTTGCTGATATGATATTTTAAGGATTGCTGAAGCATCATCTCCTTGTCTATTTACAGGACCGGTCTCTTGACTTTCATGCATTATGTGCTCTTTATGCTGTTACCGGTACTCGTTTTGTGTTGCACTGCTCAGTCATTAATCATTTTTTTCTGGATTAATGGTAAATCATACGGGACTAGGTTAGTAAAGACATGACTATGAACCTCACATCTATGATTTCCTCTTAATAAAAATTATCAGACAAGAAGATCAGCTTACAACATGTCTTCAAATAGTCAGTGCACTATAACTCGTGTCCTTCAAATTCAACTAACCAAAATCAAATTGCGGATTTTGCCACTATAATGGAAATTATGGTCAAATGGTAAGGCTTAATAATGCAGTTTGTTGCTCTCTTGGTACTTAGACGTGGCACTTGTTACATCTCTAAGAGATGGAATGAATCTCGTGAGCTATGAGTTTGTTGCCTGCCAAGCTTCAAAGAAAGGGGTTCTCATTCTCAGTGAGGTAAGGCCTTTGAAACTTGCGTAGTTGCATATTAATACAAAATTAACTTATGATAAAACTTTATCTAGTTCTTATTTCTATATCTAAATGTTACAACTTGATTCTAGTTTGCAGGTGCAGCACAATCTCTTGGTGCCGGTGCTGTCTTGGTAAACCCGTGGAATATCACAGAAGTTGCTGCCTCTATTGGCTATGCATTAAATATGCCAGCAGATGAAAGAGAAAAGCGTCACCGACATAACTTTGTCCATGTCACCACTCACACATCCCAGGAATGGGCAGCAACGTTCGTAAGGTGCACGGTTTCAATATCTATGTCATATCTATTTCCTTTACAAACTTCACATTGTTTAATATGGTAGTTGCTTAAAACTACCCTTTTGAATCGTCCACTTGCTGAAAACTACATTTTTTTTACAAAATGTGAACTTTAAACTACCCATTTTGTTTGAGAACAGTTCTAACCTGAACATCTTGTTTATTTTCACAATTCATTTGAGTCAAGAAACACACTCTATGTTCTCTGCTGTAGTCATTTTACCTCCTGTAATTGGGCAATTCAAAAGGGTAGTTTAAAGCAATCCCCCCTTGTTTAATGACTTTAGCCTTCTCTTCCACTTGGTCATGACAATTTCACAAGCATGAACATTCTTCTTTTGCTTGGTGTTTTGTTCTAAATTTGGAATTCTAATGTGAATAGTGAACTCAATGACACCATTGTTGAAGCTCAACTAAGGACGAGGCAAATTCCACCTTCACTTCCCACCGAAGTTGCTATTCGTCGCTATTTGCAATCTAATAATCGGCTCCTTATACTGGTATGTTCTCTTTATTTCATGGATGGTTAAACATTGAGCTCAAAATATATTTGCAAATGGTATAGATTCTTCATTTCCATGATGGTTCAGTTCTTGTGCTTCCGTATTATAGGGGTTTAACGCAACATTAACAGAACAAGCAGATACTCCAGGAAGAAGAGGTGGTCAAATAATTGATTTGGATGTTAAGTTGCGCCCAGATATGAAACAAATCTTGAAGAACCTATGCAATGATCCAAAGACAACTGTTGTTGTCCTCAGTGGAAGTACAAGAAGCGTCCTGGACAATGTACTTCCGTCTAGCTTCTGCTGTTATTACTTTTCTCCTTTTCTTCGCATATATTGCATCCGAACAAGAACCAATTTTGCAGAACTTTGGTGAATACAACATGTGGTTGGCAGCAGAACACGGGATGTTCTTGCGCCATGCAAATGGAGATTGGATGACAACAATGCCAGAAAATCTTAACATGGATTGGGTCGACAGTGTCAAGGTCCATAACTCTATATACTATATCTAATGAGATATTCATTTCGTATTTACTGATGCTTGTTCACTTTTCAGCATGTGTTTGAGTATTTTACTGAAAGAACGCCTCGATCTCATTTTGAGCTTCGTGAGACTTCACTTGTATGGAACTACAAGTATGCAGGTCCTGATTATATGAACACCTCAATCTTATTAGGCTTACTTTGTTGTCATTTTCATGGTTGATGCTAAACTATGTTTTCGTGTCTCAAGATGTTGAATTTGGGAGGCTTCAGGCGAAGGACATGTTGCTACATCTCTGGACAGGTCCGATTTCTAATGCATCACTTGAAGTTGTCCAAGGTAGTCGATCCGTTGAAGTTCGTGCTGTTGGTATCACAAAGGTAGTAATGCAAATCACTTGCATCGATACTGTTTTTTTTCAAAACGCTATGTATCAACCATGAAGATATACATATGAATCATTAAACGAACAACACAACAACATTATAGACTCCACAGCGAATCAAAATTGCATACTCCTATGGATAATACATACTATAGCACAACTCATGTATTGCTTGACAGCCAAACTGGAGCGTAACAGACTCCAAAAAGGCATAAACTTCCTATGGGACTTGAACCCAGGTCTCATGGGCCTAAGTTCAAATGCTTAACCAGTTGAACAAGCAAGCGTTTGTTACGCTAATATTGTTTGTCATTTAAAGAATCGGATTTTCATGTGTTTTCTCCAACAGTATGAAAACTAAAACTATTATATGTGTGTATAGGGTGCAGCAGTGGATCGGATTTTAGGAGAAGTAGTTCACTACAAAGGGATGAAAGAACCCATTGATTATGTCCTATGCCTTGGCCACTTCCTAGGGAAGGTATGTACCTTTTCATTGGCTTGTAAAGCTTCATGGGTCATAGATTACACCCATTGAATGTCTTAAATCTTGCTCGTCCTTTACTGTTTTTTATCGGATTGGAATCTTTAAGGATGTAGATCATATCACCACTTAATAAGCATCTTGAACAGTAAGGGTCACTCATGAACAGTAAGGGTCAGACATTATAAATAGCGATTGTGGTGACCTTACATTTGAATTGTTGTTGGCTTAGGATGAAGACATATACACATTTTTCGAGCCAGAGCTTCCTCCAGATTCACCTCCTGCATCGAGAACCAAGCAAGCAAGCCAACATTCCTACATGGAGAAGAGCTGGCCCAGGTCGCCGCGGGTCAAGAACCAAAGGGCCATGAGAACTCCGGACAGAATGAAAGGAAGCCGTCCTAGTCCAAGGAACTGCTGGAACTCACCGGCAAGGTCTGGTAAAATGTCACCGGCACAGCAACAGAGTGAGGGCTCTTCAGTGCTTGATCTCAAGGGTAAAGATTACTTCTCTTGTGCTGTCGGGAGGAAGCGATCCAAGGCTCGATACCTCCTGGGATCGTCCGATGATGTTGTCGTCTTCTTGAAGGAAATGGCTGAGCTGGTTACAATCTAGCCCATCAACGGACAACAATTTTGACAAACTCCTGAGAATCATTAATCTCCTTTGAACCACTAGAAGGAAAAAGTCTTGAGATAGATTTTTTTTTTTGTTTCATTAATCTTCATTTTGAAGAACAGATACACAATTTTAGAGTTAGCTTATATAACTGGTTTGAACAAATACTCCTCGCGATGACAATGATGAGAACACCGTGTATTGAATTGTCATGTTCTTAATGTTTTGTAGTTTGAATTTTGTAGAAATGATTATTCATTGAATTAGGAAATTAGATATTCAGAATATTAAATGTCCTAGCACTATTATTTCATTTTATTTTATTTATACAAGCGTTTTATTTCTTTTAGCCACCAAGAATCGAATCTTGATAGAGATAATAATATTGTTGTTTGTATTTTTTTTTTGTAGTTGTTTGTCTTTAAATGGTGGATAAATGATACCCTGATGAGGCTTGAGCCCTTGACAAAATGACTAAAGTTCATGTGTCTTTACCACTAGACTATCATTTAATATAACGATAGAATTATTCTCAAAAAGTTTAGAGTATGTAATATTACTACATAATCTGTAATTTAATTATCTTGTTTTGTATGATTAATAATTTAATATTTATATCTTTATGGTTGATATATAATATATGTGACAAAAATTACAACAACAAAAAAAAAACTTTTGTTTCATTGACATCTTATTTCACTATTGCCAGAATAGGTTGGCCACAAATTTATATAAGACGACTAAAATTAACACGTTTATTTTATATTGTGGTTTCACATTTTTAATTGAGACAATTTTCGTGATCATAATAATTATGAAAATCATTAATATTAGTTTTGAAAAAATGAAAATAATTTATATTTGTATATTTTGATTAATTTTATATGTATAAAGTATAATTAAATTCGGTTTCCGCGACAATATTTTATATTTGTATATCATTAGAAGTAATTACACGTTAGATAAAATATCCTATATTAAAATCGAGTTTGACAATAGATATTTTTCCTGCCATAAACATATATAAAAACAGCTGTACGCGACAATATTACACACAACACTCACTCAGAAAAACCCTACCTTTGCTCTAAAATCTCTCTTCGAATTGCCGCGATACAAGTCTCGGGGCTTTGTTGCCCCTTTGGTAACCTATTTCCTCCGATCAACGCCGGTTTCGCACTCTCCGGCGCCCTCAATTCCGGTGAGTTGTACCGCTTTTTTTCCCACTCTTTCTCGAGAAGCGTTAGGAATTAAATCTCATGGGTTTCAGTTGTTCTTATGTTGTTTTGTATCAATTAATGTGGAATTTAGTTGAAGAACTCGGTGTTTGATTCTATGTGATCATCAATTTAGCAACTTTTTGTTGGTTGAAAATTTAATTCTGATTTTAGGGTTTTGTTTGGTTTCCTCGTTTGCTTCTATTTTCCGAGTAAACAAACACTGTCTGGTGTTTACCTTTTATCACCATATATGGAATTTATACTGTAATTGTATAGGTTTGTTGAAGTTGTTTCTGAAACTGTTTTGTTACTAGGTTTACTAGTGTATTAATGAGTTTTCTAATTATGCATACATTGTGTAAATTCGAGATTAAGGAGCCTGTTACATGCTTAATAGCTTATCGATTATGAAAAAAAAAATATTCCCTATATCTTTAGTATTGATTGTTTTTCATATTAATGTTTCTTGAGTATCACTAGTTCCCGTTATTCTGCGTTACTGTTCGAGCAGTGATGCTGGATACACATTGTAATGATTGTGATTTTGGTTGTCTGTTACAAGATTTAGAGCTTGATCTTTGATCCCGTGACAAAGACCGTTATGGAGGGGGTAGTACGCAAGAATATTAGGTTAAAAATCTCCACTAAAAGAGTTGAAACTGGGGGGGAATGTGTATACCAGTCCTTGGTGATCGAGAGTACCAGAAATGGAAGTGCTCGGTCTGAGGTGGGCCAACTACACAACAGAGCAGTGTTTTCTTCTGACGATAAAAAGAGGTCTCCTGCTGTCCATAGGCAGTCAATGTCCTCTTTGACTGGTAATAAGCGTGGCCCGCTGGAGATGGCTGAGGGTCAACAAGAGAAGAGGCAGAAGATTGACACGGTTATGAAGGAGCTTTGTCGGAAAATTCTGAAGCAATTGATGAACCGTAAGGATGGTTGGATCTTTAGTAAACCTGTGGATCCTGTGGAGTTGGATCTTCCAGATTACTTCTCAATAATAACGGAGCCTATGGATTTGGGAACGATAAGAACTAACCTTGCAAAAAATAAGTACCGAGCCACTGAAGATTTTGCTGCTGATGTTAGACTGACCTTTGCTAATGCAATGCACTATAACCCTCCGGGCAATCGGGTTCATCAAGCTGCATCAGTTCTAAGTACGAGTTTTGAGGAGAAGTGGAAAATTTTAAATGTGAACTGTAGTCATGGAAGCTCGAATACTGAGGTGAAGCAAATTTCTGAGAGACAAATGAAGGAAATTCAAGATACATGTCATAAGGCACCTCCACTCATAAAAATCAAGAGGTCTGAAGAGAAGGTCTGGATTACTTGTGAATTTGCTGAACTAAGTTGTGATCATTTATTTTTTTAATTGTTTTTTTTAGGTGTACCATTCAATACTTGACCCAGATATAAGTTTTTGTTTGCACTTTTCTGAGTTTGTTTTGTTCTTAGGTGGGGCTTGCTAAAACAGCAAACTGTAAGAGCAGCATGCCGAGCAAAAACATTTGCAAAGGTATGAATTGGCAGACTGTGTTTTCTGCTTTATGGCTCTTTCAGGGAGCTAACTTGCAATCCATCTATAGGCACTGGTAGTTTAAGCAGACTTGCCAGTTGCTCCATCAATGCAAAGCCACATTTGAACCTGGTCACCTGCAAATGTGGTAAAAGTGGCTGTACAAAATGTAGAAGCAGCATTTCAAGTCAATCAACTCATACAACATTAAGTGGTTAGCTGTTATCTTATGTTTCCTCTTTTTCATGTATTTAATAGTGCAATGACCTCTATAATCTTAAGTCAATGGTTTGTCACTTTTATTTGTTCACTCTTGTTTCATATATCTAGTACTAGTAGTAATGAACTTCATGTTCTCTTTTGGTTTTAGATATATCTTCTGATAGATCAATGGTTGGAGATAGTCGTGCAAGTACTACAGATCCTGTAAAACAGGTAGATTTACTGTCATTATTACCATTAATTTACTTGAGTTATGTCAATATATCTGTTTGCTATGGACTTTGTTGAAACTTCGTGCTCAATTGTAGGAGTGCCAGATTAAATCTTCGTCAGTGTCACACACGAGCCAATCAGATCAGGATTCTGAAGGTAGTAAATTTTCTCACACATTCAGTATTTTTTATAGTATTACTTGATGATCTGACTGTTAAATGATGTGAAGGAACTGTAAGCGCCTTGGATGAAGAAAGTTTGTGTCACAGCTCGCAGGTGACAATTCCTGCCAATAACAGTACTTCTATCGAAGGTTAATATTACGATATCTGTTTTATTTACTTGTATAACTTGGCTGTGCAATTTATGCATATGACCACCCTTTTTTATACCCTTTCTCTGACATTTAAACTTTTTTTTTAGGATGGAACTCTCCACTTTTTGATGTGCAATTATCACCAGAGAAGGCTCTCCGTGCTGCCAAGCTGAAGAAGCGCTTTGCCGATACCATCTTGAAGGCACAACAGAAGACTCTACTTGATCACGTAAGGATTTCTTTCATCTTGTATGAATATCTTTAAACACGTGGATTGAAGTTTGGTGGGACCTTACCAACTTTTATATGTGTCTTTCTACTTTAATAATCTAGGGTGAAAAGGTTGATTTAACAAAGCTGCAGCGGGAGAGCGAAAAATTGGAAAAGAGGCAGCGTGAAGGTAATCTAAAACAATTTTTACTTGTCTATGTATAGGAAAATAGATGTTCTATACATATTTTTGTTCCCTGCATAAAAGAAATATAACACTTTCTCCAGGAAGTTCTTGTCCTCTAGGCTATCAATCCACATGTACTGCATGTATCTATTATTTAAAGTCGATTCTGTTCTGATACAAACGTTTATTTTTATGCTTGTAGAGAGAGCAACTATGGAAGCCAAAATTAAAGCTGCAATGGCCGCTAAACATCAGAGGACAGAGACTGAACTGAAAAGGCAGCGGGAAAGGGCAAGAGAAGCAGCAAGGATGGCAGTTGAAAAGGTATGCTCCTTTTTGGGTTGTTACCATTTAGAATGATCGGTAAATCTTTTTCTTGCTTAAATTGGATACTAACCATTGCTCTCATCATTCAGGTGGTGAAAACTGTAGAACTTGAAGAGAATGTAAGGATTGTTAAGGAACTGGAGGTGCTTGGGTGTTCTAAAGTGGCATGTGGACAACCCAAGGGCGCTGTTATAAGGAACCCGCTAGAGCAGCTCGGGTTATTTATTAAACCAGAGTACATGATTGGAGATGATTTGGATGACGATGTCAACCATAACTTTGAGGAAGGGGAGATATTATAGAAGTTTTGTTTAGTTCTTAACTTTATCTTGTTTATATATCCCAAGTAGGGGAAGAAAATATAGTACCTGTAAACAGCTCACTGTAAGGGCTTAGTATATCCAACTCTTCATCAAATTTTGTACTCAACAATGTATATAAAAATTGTGTATCGTATAGCCTTTTTGGTATATACGCTTGTTACAGCATTCAAATCTTTTTCATGGTGAAGTCTTTGGTGATGATTTCCTATAAAAAAAAAAAAGCAATAAAGATTATGTGATACATGCTTGTGGCAACATGTGGTGACAATTGAACATGGTTCCGTAGAAGGATGATTGGGCAAGTTGCAAATTTCCAACTCAACAATGTTCTTCATTTGGATCCAAAAAAAGAGTAATATTGTGAAGGAATAATACTAATACAGCAGGTCCAACTAAAATCATTACAGCAAAGATAAGTGCCAAGAACTCAATTCATTACAGAGGATCCCAAAAGCACAGTATGTCTAGCCTGCTGCATCATCATCTCGAGGATGTCTTGCATAGACTTGGCGTGCACTGGCTTAATTGGTGCTTTGTAGGGTTCAAGCACTGTACCTGTTCTTGGCATTTCTGTCGAGCCTCTTTGCATCATCCTGTAACCCAAAATATGTGATATAATAAGCCAAATAGTCTCACAAGTATGCTAGGGAGAGAGACGGGTAAAATTTACGAATCTAAAGCAAATTTCTTACATGGACAATGAACCCGATGCTGTCATTGTAATCAAGGAACTCCTTCCATTGCTTACCAATGCTTATCTGCAGCAGGAGAAAAATCAAACATACTTTAAATTCTCAAATTGTACAAAAGATCCATAGGAAAGCTGTAATTAAGCACATAAGTCAGGACAAAACACAATTTAGTATAATCCAACATATATATCTAATGGGCAAAGAAAAGGGCAATTGGGGTGAGTTATCCCAAAACAACTTATTCCACTACTATGTTTCTTTTTCCTTCTGTTGTTGGCAAAGAAAAGAACAGAACCCATCACACTTTCTATAGTGTTTGAGTAAAGTTTAAAAGAAAGGTTTCCCACATAGCTTTCATAGCAGCATAAGGAAAAAAAAACTGAAGTACCAATTTTGTTCTGCTTCAAATTAGTGCCTTCACACAGCATGCAAAAAAAAAAAAAAAAGTGTGCATGCTACTGTCCTTCGGTATGGTGCATTCATTAGTTTTTTTAGTTACCTGTGCAGCTTCATTGTGAGCATTCTTGGTCCAGATAGATATCTTTTCCTGCCTTGCTCTGACATTTACTACCGCTCCACAAATTTCATCTCCATGGTCAAACTGTTCTCCAATCATGGCCAGAAGCTAGAACCAATATATTAAAAAAAATTAGAGGCCACATAAAATAGTATATGAAGGTGTTTAAGTTCTAAAATAGAAGTAAAAAAAACATACTGTATACAACCAACAGGTATCTGATTTCCCTCTAGCAAAGGTCACAGTCCACTTCCCTCCATTAGAGCAAATAGGATCCTCCCACATCGGCTCAATTTTATTTTTGAAACAATGGAAGTCAGCTCCCACAGCCAACTTGCTTGGATGGTGTATGTTGTTGTAAATGCTAAATAGAGAAACAGATTACCAAAGAACAATTTGTCAGTCACTCCAAAGAATTGCAACTCATATAGGAAAGCCAATAAATAAGATAACATTTGATTGGCGCAGACTTGAAACCATACGGCCGCTTAGGGACTTGGAGCATGGTTAGGTGTAGGCTTATCGTTTAATTTGTTTCCTAATTATTGCAGAGTCTAAGCTTATCCTGCATTTAGTTTTCAAATCGATTTACAGTCCGACTAGTTAGGGTAGACCAACTTTTTGGCTATGCGGATTTTGGAGTCTATTTATACTGATACTCTAATAGCATGTATGCCCTCATTTTATATTGAAGCATACAAGCCATATATGTCTTGCACAGCTATAGGATCCATGTATTCACCAGAGTATCAAAAGATATCAAGAATTAGATTATATTTTCAAATGAACAGATGCAATTTTCAGAACATGTTTCTCTTGGAATCAAATCAAAATCATAAACTGTTTTTCTTTTGTATCACAAATGATAATACAAAGACAAACCTGACATAATACATATATTGAATAAAGGCTCCACATCATAGAGAAATTTGAGAAACAACTCAAAACAAAAAGCTATTCATCATGAGAAATGTAAAGCAATAACATTTGGAAAACTAAGTACAGCTCAAGAAACCTAATTCTTCAACATGCGATTCTTTCTGATGTAAGAAGCAATATTAACAAAAAAAAGATCCAAGTTTGAGTCACCCATCCATTCATTTGCTTAAACCCACAATTTTCACATCAATGAAACAAAGACCCAGAGAAAGAACAAGATCAAGAGTAAAATTTTCATCAGTTTCTCCCCCAAACACACTAGCAGCAGTGGAAGCAAAACTGACCTCCAGAACTCTTCGACTGTGGAGAAGGTGTAGATCGGGCGAATTGAGGTTCCCCAAGCGGCCGCCTTGGACTTGGCGGAGGGATTGTCGAACCAAAAGGTCCATGAGTGCTCGAGCGGATGAGACTGCACCGACGCCTGTAGCTTCCCCGCGGCCGAGTCCTCCTCTCCAACGATCTCTCCTTCTTCGGGCTCCTCGTTCTCGTTTCCTTGAGACCTAGGGTTAGGGTTGTTGGTCTGCTCGTCAGCCGACGATTTCTGCGTATCTTCCACCACCATTTTCTCGCACTTTCTCAGCTATTTTCTTCGGGTCTCTGTTTGGGTTGATTTAGCGGGTCTCAGAGAGAAATAAGTTTAGCGGATTTGGTACAATATATACAAAATCATAAATGGGTCGGATCCGGAAACAATACATTTGGGCCTAATCCACAGCCCATAAGGGATCGTAGATTATTGCAAAAATCTCCGGTATTATATATTTCTGAACTATATATTACAAAATATATAAATTACTATCATTTACCACAACACCACAATCTTGGATCAATCATAAACTTAGCACACACTGATATCAATATTAACTATCAAAACGACGTAATTTTTTTTTATTTAGATCATTTTTCTAAAAATGATATTATACATCGTTTCTATTATCAACCGTACTTAATAATATATATTTCGATTTTCACATCTAAGATATTGATACGATATTCAAGTTGCTCCTATCTCTGCATTCTTTTTGTTTTCTTCAGTGTTCTTGATCTTCAGGTGCTCCAAGAACCACTTGCCATTGAGTTTACGGGACAAGAAACCCTTGACGTACTCTTCCATCCCTATCTTCTTGAACAATAGTGGATCTTTAGGGTTTATCAGGTTCTTCGATGGCCCGATCTCTGCCTCGAATTTAGGGTTGAAGAACATCGCTATGGAGATCCTTTCTTTCTCTGGATTCACCGTTACCTTGTGTTCAACGCTACTATAAACCCCATTGCTCAATATCTACACAATAAATATCACATTTTGTTATCATATTGTAACAACCAAAGATAAAAATATATATAATAAAATTATTACCTCAAGAATATCTCCTACGTTAACAACGAAGGCATGTGGGAGGAATTTGAGAGGAGTCCACGTTCCATGTTTCTTGACTTGGAGGCCGTCAACTCCGTTGACCTGATGCAGGATCGTGATCGCGGAAGCGTCGGAGTGGGCCCTCATCCCCACGACACGCTCCGGCTCCGGGCACGGCGGATAATACGTCATCCTCACCGCTTGCATCCCGTCGGCGAACAGCTCCTCCACCTCTCGCTTGCTCATCTTTATGGATCTTCCCAATAATTCTAGCAGCCTCATCGCCACTCTTTGCACCTCCCTCATGTACTCCTCTAAGCTATCTCTGCGTACAAGAAATAAAAGTATGCATAATATTATATATTATTAATTAACCGTCTCGTGTTTAATTTTTGAATATGCGCTTGAATCAATGATTATCGAAAGTTTATATGACGTCCTTTAAAGAAACATTCGTTTTAACGAGTCAAGAGGAACAAAACCTAACGGGTTTGGGGTCTCAGATATCACCTATGGGTTCTTGTTTATGGTTTGGACCTAATATGATATTTTTTATGGGTTTAGAATTTTGATTAATGGTTGAAATTAGTATAAATACATGTAAACTTGGATGTATTTCATATAATTTGTATTTTGAATTCTCACAATAAAAGTTCTTTATCAGGTTGTGGATGTAGTTATCACTGTTGCTAGTGAATCACATATTTCTTATACGATATTGATCTAGAATTCTTTAACTAACTTAATAAATTGGTTGATTGTACCTTTTAAATCAAAATTTCTACGTGTGCATACACTAATAATATCCAAACAAACACATTTCCATGTTTGTCTTTAAAATAAATAATCTACTGGAGTTAAAAACATTATATCCTTTGAGATAATATCTATCTTAATCAATCAGAACAACTGTGTCGCGTAATATATTATTAACACGTTATGTCATATATATATATATAACGAGGGATCGAGAGAGGACCTGAGAGACGGAGGAAGGAGAGGGAGGAGATGCGGCCTTCTCCGATGAAGAGGGCCGGTGATGATAAAGAACCTATCAGCCCAATCCTTCTTGTGCTCTCCTCCTGAAACTGCATCTCCGTATCCTTCAACTATGTCCGGCCTCACCGCATATCTCATCTTCTCCTCCACCGGAAGCTTGAAGAACTCTCCTATCTCATAACTCAATTTCTCCACCACTCCACACCTCACTCCATGGTTCACCACCTGCATGCATAATAATGTTCTCAAAAGTCAAAACATGTCTCTCTCTCTCATTTGACTTTTTCTTGCTCTTCAAAAACATGTCATGTAATGAACAATTTAGTGTACCTGAAAAAAACCCCATTCCTTGCAAGACGAGTAGAGCTTCTCGAGCTCTTCCTCGTCGTCGCCGAGAAGAATGTTTTTCAGGTCAACACAAGGGAGTGGTTGGTGAAGATCTTCGCCGCCGGGAATGGCCGGAGGAAGCTCTTTACCTTCACGGACGTAGCATTGCGGGACTCCGACAATGGGCGCTCCTCGAGCCACCTCTTGATCACTGCTCATTGATGCTATTGTTGCCATTTCTCGATGGTGTTGGTGTGTTTCTTCGAGCTTGATCACAATGGTTTATATAGCTGAACATTCTTATCTATTGTGTAGATCTGAAATGGCGTATTTGCTTATAAAACAAAAAATAATATAAATATTTCATAAAACGTATAAAATATTGACAAAATAAACATGTTCTTTATTTTTAAGAGAAATCTCAAAAACTAACCTTGATTATGTCTTTACAAATGCTAGTCCCAA
>JAYMSW010000166.1:0-28645 GCA_036897725.1 Erodium texanum
GGCATCTCATCTCGTGGTCAAGGGTGTGTAATTGCATCTCGTCTCGCAGCCGATGGAGCAAACGACATCTCGTCTTGAGGATAACGACATTGGAGGAGCGTGATTCTTCTTGTGAATCATTGTGGTAAATAATTACCAAGCGGAAGCGAAAATAAAATAAAAATCGGACCAAATATGTCATTTAGATGCTCTACCCACTCGATATAACCATAAACTAACGAGTGGGCAAAACTACGAACTCATAAGAGTTTAACCAAGGATCGAAACAGGAAGCTCTGATACCATGTAAAATATAAAAACAAAATAATTTGCTTAATATTATTGAAATACTCAATACTCATATGCACAGGAGAATACAAGATTAATATAGGAAATAAAATAATACATAATATTATAAATTAATTATCGTACTAAAATTAATTCAGAACAAATTAATCATATTTATTCTGATTTAATATTTCATGATTTAACTACCATCTACAGTTTTAATGTTAAATTACTAAAATATCCTTGGTTAATTTTCGATATTAATGTACATAATTCTTTTTTTTTGAAACAACGTACATTAGTCTTGTTTTCACTTGTGAAATTCTTTTTTTTTTTTCTTCCCTAACTTGATTTAGCTAGATGAAGAACTAGTAATCAAACACACAAAAATGTATAATTTTCATATATAACTAAATAAAACATTTATTTATACAGAAACATTTTTAACATATAGATAATCTGAAGTAAAAAGTAAATGGGTAAGAATCTGAGCGCAATCAAAAGAAAACCACAGCCGGAGTTCCAAGTGGCATTACTGATTTTACCCAATCAACTAATCCTAACCATAATGATCCCCAATAACCATCTCCTACGTGTCGAAATCCCATTTATGCCCTTGATTTCATCGGATTATATCTATTTAACCCTCCCCTCCTCCTCTGTTTCTCCACTCTCACGCTCTGTTCCTTACACCAACAACGTTGTACCAATCATGGCGGCTCAAATGTCCCTCTTCAAGCCGGCCCCCAGTTTCGCCCCAAAACTCTCCGGCGGATTCGGCCGCCACACCACCAGATTCTCTACCGTGAAAATGTCTGCGGCGGCCGGGAAGAATAAGAAGAAAACAGAGATCAATGAAACATTACTAACACCAAGGTTCTACACAACAGACTTCGACGAAATGGAGAGGCTTTTCAACACGGAGATCAACAAGAACCTCAACGAGTCCGAGTTCGAAGCTCTGTTGGAGGAGTTCAAGACCGATTACAACCAGACCCATTTCGTCAGGAGCAAGGAGGAGTTCAAGACCGATTAGAACCAGACCCATTTCGTCAGGAGCAAGGAGGAGTTCAAGGAAGCCGCCGACAAGCTTGTCGGCCCTCTCCGAAGCATCTTCGTCGAGTTCTTGGAGCGATCTTGCACCGCCGAGTTCTCTGGCTTTCTTCTATACAAAGAACTCGCCAGAAGGCTCAAGGTACATATACATATATACATTCATATCTCAATCTCACCATTACATGTTTTAAATTTTTTTTGTATATGTTGTAATTTTGTCATCAATCTTCAGAAAACCAATCCGGTCGTAGCTGAGATCTTCGCACTCATGTCAAGGGACGAAGCTAGACATGCCGGGTATGAATCAACGATCCAATCCTTAATTTTTACGAATCTCTTTTGTCTTGTTAATGTTGATTTACGGACTTGAACAGGTTCTTGAACAAGGGTTTGGCTGATTTCAACTATGCATTGGATCTGGGGTTCTTGACAAAGGCAAGGAAGTACACATTCTTCAAGCCCAAGTTCATATTCTACGCGACATACTTGTCGGAGAAGATCGGGTACTGGAGGTACATTACCATATACAGGCATCTCAAGGCCAATCCGGAGCACATACCTTACCCCATTTTCAAGTACTTCGAGAGCTGGTGCCAGGACGAGAACAGGCACGGCGATTTCTGCTCAGCCTTGCTCAAGGCACAACCTCAATTCCTCAACAACTGGAATGCCAAGTTGTGGTCCAGGTTCTTCTGCCTCTCGGTAAGTATCAGGTCATTGGTTTCAATCCTCGTACTTATATTTTAAAGTAGTGTTTTGGAACTAAGATCTTGCTTAATGGGTTGTGTAAGGTTTATGTGACTATGTACCTCAATGATTGCCAACGGACGGCGTTTTATGAGGGGATCGGGCTCAACACAAAGGAGTTTGACATGCATGTTATCATCGAGGTAAATTTCGTGCTAGTATCTCGATTTGTTCTTGGTGATTGAATCTTTATTAAGATTTTTCGATTTCATAGTTGATGTTATGAAGCATATTATCAAGATATTGCATTATGGTTGTTTCAGTTGTATGTCAAGATCTGAATATGGACCAGAGTTCAAATGCTTAATCACTAGGCAAATTGGCTTTAGTTATGAATATCTAAATTTTGATGCTAAGAACGTTACATTACATGTATGTGTTTCCATGATTGCAGACGAATAGAACAGCAGCTAGGATATTCCCGGCGGTGCTGGACGTGGAGAACCCGGAGTTCAAGAGGAAACTGGACAGAATGGCTGAGATTAACCAGAAGCTGCAAGTTGTTGAAGAGAGTAACGATGTTCCTTTTGTGAAGAGGTTGAAGAAGATACCGCTCATTGCAGCGTTATGTTCTGAGCTCTTAGCTGCATACCTAATGCCTCCCGTTGAAGCCGGAACTGTTGATTTTGCAGAGTTTGAACCACAGCTAATGTATTGACATGTCTGGTTCAGTATGTAACATTTGAGTGAGTATTCGGTAGATTAGTTGCTTATATGATGTTTTTGAGAAACTTGTTTCATGTGTTTATGGTTTCTAAACTTGTATTTGTTTTGGAGCATTTGGGATCTCAAGTAATTTATAGACTAATTCTTCTTCTAGTGCCTTCAGCATTTCTATAACCGAAGTTGAAAACTACTATAAATTATGAGCAGAGTTGCAGTAATTATGCATTACACTCAACTACACATAGTGGCAGGCGTTCTAGTCCCTTCAAGTAATTGGGTTTTTGTGGTCTCAACTCCAATTAAAAACTGGAGCATGAAGAGGAGGTTTCATCAGCCTTTGATTTATAAGATTTTGCAGCACAAGCAGTCTCGTCATGCTGTGATTGCGAAACTAATTATTGAATATTCTTATTCAAGTAATAAACTACTCAGGGAATTAAATTATGTGTAATTTCAGTTGGCTTTGTAATTTTGAATTTTAAGCAACTTCTATATAAATGAGCACACGTAACAATAGAGTCGGACAGGTGTAACATTACTTTTAATCAACATACAAATGTGTATACAAACCCACCGATGGGAATGACAACACTTCGATATGATGATATTCTCAATCCAATTGGACGAGTCAGGGTCGGGGATTTTGGGAAACCGAGCACAGTAGAGGTCAAGGATTTAGTCAGGGTGGAGACTTGGTTGTCACTCCCCACCCTGTCCCCAACCTTAAATATTATGTATTTCTATCCTAATAATATGACAAAATATTTAATATTGAGTACCATTATATCATAATTAAACAATATTTATATTTATATTTTGAATTTTAAATATTATGTGTTTGAGAAATTAAAATGTAGATTTTATTTATTTTATAAATGTTTTTGAGCAAGGACGGAGTAGAGACCGAACACGGACAACGATCACAAGCCCCGTCCATCCCCATCTTGTTTCCATCCTACCCACCAGATTCGAACTCCTAACCTAAGGACAAATAAAATCTACTTCGTACTAGGCTAAGACTCAGAAACAAGTCAATACACATGCACAAACTAATGAATTTCCCTTCAAAATTTTATAAAGTACTAATAATTAAAATGCTAGTAAAAATCAATTTTGGACGTTGATATCAGGAACAATTTTTTTTTTTTAATCTTGTACCTGTGTAATTCGTGTTAATTTATTTATGTACACATTTGTAAAAAAAAAAATATATATTCATAATGGAAAATTTAGCACGGTAGTCATCTGCAATTATTTTTTCGAATAATCCGCGGACGGGCCGGACTGTAAGACCCGGGTAAACTGGATAAATAATCCGCCCGACTCGCCGACTCGTAATACCTATTTCCGGAGATAATGATCTCTTTTTTCATCTTCTCCTCCGACGGAGTTCGAGCTAGTCACTTGCAGAAACCCTAAGACGATTGTGATTCGATCGCCTCATCTACCGTTCTCGATCGATCTCATCTCCTTTCAGAGCCATGGGTTCCGGCAAGTTCTTATCTCTTGTACTGATTATTCTTATCTTCCGGTTCTCCGTTTGATTGAATGCAAGACTTCACTAATTTGATGGAGATCAGGGTTATGAATCTGAATGAAATTTCATTACAATGGTGTATGCAAAATTGGGAATGAATTGCTCAGTGGTGTCTTCTTTTGGAGCTGAAAGTTTTTACTTGATCAAATATAATTACTTTGACATTGATGTATCAGTAGTTTAAAGAACTTAAAAATATATGTTTTGGGCTCCGATTGTAGGTTGCTCTCTAGGTAGAGGTGTTTCCTTATTATTGTATTTGTTGCATTAGCCACTCGAGCTCTCTGGTACAAGTCTTTTGGGTTTTCCTTATTTGTGTGTAGGATGAATTCTAACTTGTCAAATTTATGATCCATAGATGTATGGACTGCCATGTATCAATGGAAATAACTAATAATTTGGTTGTAATATCTCATTTGGTTGCTTGTTTATATAATAGGTTACTGCCACCGTAAGATGACATTTGTTCTGAACACACTGTCTTTCCCCTCCCTTGTTATATGTGTACTTGGTGTTTTTGAAGGAAAACTTATATGGGAGTGTATTGTTTTGGTTTCCATAGATGCTGACATGGAAGATTATGGATTTGAGTACTCGGAAGAGGAGCAGGAAGAGCAGGATGTTGACATTGAGAATCAATACTACAACTCAAAAGGTGTTTTTAATACTGTTTTCTTTTTAGCTTTTATGAATTTAACCTAACAGCAATTTGTATTCGTGGAAAATTCCCTTTTTATTAATAACCACGATTTTTGTGATCTGATCCCCTCATTTTGTCCATTAATGTCGTGGTAACCTTATAGAGATAGCCGTTGGTAGCTTTCGAATGTTGTGTACAATTGATGAGTGGCATAATAATTTGTATCCAACCAAATGAACCTGATTCCCTTACTCATCCTTACTTGCAGATAGATTTGATCATGTTTGCAGGATTATCTTTGAACTTGAATATATGTGCACTTCTTGCAAGTTACTGCATCAGTCTTGCTGTGTTCCCTATGTTTCTTGTTACTTCTTTATCATGCATCAATAACTATTTGATTTCCCTCAATATTTAAGGTAGCATCAAGTAATGTTTCATGTTACTTCTTTATCATGCAGCAATAACTATTTGATTTCCCTCAATATTTAAGGTAGCATCAAGAATGTTTCTTGTTACTTCTTTATCATGCAGCAATAACTATTTGATTTTCCTCAATATTTAAGGTAGCATCAAGTAATATAGTATGAATGGCTGTTATGAGGCTTTGGTGTTGCTATTCAGTCTTAATGTGGTAATGTATTGTAAGAGTTTTATAAAATTGTTTCTAGGCCTATTCGGAAAGTTTTTTTTTTTTTGCCTAAGTGTCTTTTTTATCCACTTTTCCTTATCGGGGCCATTACCTCTTGTTTATATATACTCTTATGCATTCAGTTAATAAAAATTGATACTTCATAACAGCCATTTGGCAGTAGTAGCATTTCCTTTCTTTTAATGATTTTCCCCAATACCTTCAACTCCATATAGATTTCATTGGTAGGACACAACACAATTATTAGTAGCTCAATTGCTTATATGCCCAAATTGTGGCGATATATTCCACCAAGCTGTTGCATGTTATGAAGTATGTATTTACACCCATTAAACTTTGTTAAAGCAGCATGGCTTAAACTTCAATCAGGGATAATATTTCTGTTTTTTTATTGAAGTTCAGCCAAACAATGAATGAAAAAGTTAGTGAGAGATCAGACTCCATGGCTGCTTCAAATTTTTACACCGTTTGTCTTGTCATGGTACTGATTTCCTGTCTTTCTTCAGGATTGGTTGAAACTGACCCAGAAGGAGCACTTTCTGGCTTTGGTGAGGTAGTTCAGATGGAACCTGAGAAAGCTGAGTGGTGAGTAACTTACAATTTGTTGGTAGTTCTAGTTTGCAAGAGTGTTATCCCATTTAGAATGGCAGTGCACCACTGCTCATCTCCTCCTCACCCTCTTCACTTAATATAGTTACTGTCCTACATTTACTGGTGAAGAGTCACTTTCTTGTCCAGTTGTGCTTGTGTTCA
Source organism: Erodium texanum (assembly GCA_036897725.1). Lineage (NCBI taxonomy): Eukaryota > Viridiplantae > Streptophyta > Magnoliopsida > Geraniales > Geraniaceae > Erodium > Erodium texanum. Next base: position 6,319 of record JAYMSW010000166.1, read on the forward strand.
CTTTGAATTCTGAATTCTTTTTTTTTGGATCTCATTACTTATTTGCATTTTGTTTACCGTGCTGAAATGTTTGAAGTTGCTTTGTATAGGCATCCTTTGTTTTATTCTTGTTTACCTCCTGAATAATTTTTTTCACTTACAATACCTACAAATTTGTCTATATGTGTTGTTACCAGGGGATTCAAAGCTCTAAAACAAACGGTCAAGCTTTACTATCGGTTAGGGAAGTACAAGGAGATGATGGAATCCTATAGGGAGATGTTGACATACATTAAATCTGCTGTGACACGAAACTATAGTGAAAAATGTATAAATAACATTATGGATTTTGTTTCTGGGTCAGCTAGTCAGAATTTTGGGCTTCTGCAAGAATTCTATCAGACTACGCTGAGGGCTCTTGAAGAGGCCAAGAATGAGGTTATTATCTTTTGATCTGTTTCACACAGAATTTTGTCAGCGATTCTAACTTTCTTATTTATTGCCCTTGCTCTGCAGAGACTGTGGTTTAAGACAAATCTGAAGTTGTGTAAGATTTGGTTTGACATGGGTGAATATGGGCGGATGAGTAAGGTATTTTCTTGGGTCAGATGTGTTATTTTGCCACCTTTTCCCTTTTAGTATATATGTATGTAATTTTTGTTCGTATGTAATTTTTGTTTTAAATGCAGATTTTGAAGGAGCTTCACAAATCTTGTCAAAAGGAAGATGGTACAGATGACCACAAGAAAGGAACTCAGCTTTTGGAGGTATATGCAATAGAGATTCAAATGTACACTGAAACCAAGAATAACAAAAAGCTCAAGGTTAGTATTCTGCAGTTCTTTTTTTATATTCGGTATGTATTCAGAGGGTGGTGTCTTGTTAGTTTATCATGAATAACAAGGGAGAAATCGATTTTTGTATTGAGAGTGATGTCTTGATAGTTTATCATGAATGCATTTTTTTTTCAAATAAAAGTTTCTAATGAATAAGAACAAAAAAGTATATGCTATTGTGTTGTCATCTCGCCAAATCCGTGTCTTCTATCCAAGAGACACACGGGTGAATGCCATTTGGCATGGAGCCTGTAAGTATGAGTTTTTGAACTTCATGATTAGAGTTCAAGATGGTTGTATTCCTAATGACACAGCTCATAAAATTTTTAGATGGTTTCTTCAATGAAAACTGAAAAAAAATTGTTTGGTTATATATGTATGCTGGTAGAGAAAATATTTAATTCATTGATAGTTCTTTTTTTTATAAAGTACAATTAGAGACCCCTTTATATAGGGGATAGTCCCTACACCATATAAGAAACAAACCAGCAATAGGTAATAAACTAGAAGTAGGAAACAAACCAGGAATATGAAATAATTCTAACCTTTGTAATTTCTCTAAAAATATTTTTATGGAGAATGTTTTTGTTAATAATGAAGTGAAACATGTTGCTTGGGCATAATATAAATTTTCTCTTTTCTTTTCCATACATAATCTAATATTTGATCACATGGATTTAAATGCAGCAACTATACCAGAAAGCACTTACAATCAAATCAGCCATACCTCATCCAAGGATAATGGGGATAATACGCGAATGTGGAGGGAAAATGCACATGGCAGAACGCCAATGGGCAGAAGCTGCAACTGACTTCTTTGAAGCTTTTAAGAACTATGATGAAGCTGGGAATCAACGGCGTATCCAATGCTTGAAGTATGTTAACTTTGCTTCCTTTTCATCATTATGTGCAACATTGTTTCTTTATAACTGCATACTTGTGTATCAATAATCAAACTTATCTTTATCAGTGCATACTTGTGCATCAATAATCAAACTTATGTTGATATGCGTTAGTCCTGTGTAGTTTTGTAATACATGAACATACAGACATATTTAGGCAGTTGGTACCTCCACAACGTTAACATGGATGTTGAACTCATCAAGTCATAATTTGTGGTGCCTCACATCTATAACTAAAAAAGATGGATCTATTGAAGAGGACGTAAGAAAGCAGTTGTGTGGTGGTTAAATGGAGGAGAGTTTTGGGTGTTCTCTGTGATATGAGGGAATTTCTCTAGATTTTGAAAGAACAGTTGATAGATTACGTATCCAACCATCTATGTTCCAGGACACCAAATGTGGGTCTCCAGAGAAGCTACAAACCATTAGATGGGGGTAGTGGAGATGAGAATGCTTAGGTGGATTTCTTATAATACTAGGAAGTATAAAAACTAGGGTCTAGGAATGATTTGACTTGAACAAGATTTTAGGTAGCTTTAGTTGAAAATAAGATGAGGTAATATTATTTAAGGTGGTTTGAGGATGTTCAGTGTGGAGAGGTTAATGGCTCCACAAGGAATTGTGAGATTATTTATTCAATATAAACTAACTTGGTAGTAACAGGACGTACAATTATTGGCTTAACATGAAGAATATGAGAAGAGAAATCAAATGAGTTTTGTGAAAGGGTTCATACTTCATATAGATAGTACCTGACCCCACAATGCTTGGGAAATGACTTGGTTGTTGTTATTTAGAAAACAATCTTAAACCATTTTGACCTGTTTTGCTCTTTAATTTTTACTTAACCTGTTTTTGGTTATCAGATATCTGGTTCTTGCAAACATGCTAATGGAATCTGAAGTTAATCCTTTTGATGGGCAGGAGGCAAAGCCGTAAGTCCTCGAATTTGTTTCGTTATATTTATATACTCCGCCTAGTTGTGTTTCCTTTGTTTTCTGTTAGGTTTGTCTGTATTTGTTTCACACAGTAGGCTGATCATATTTCTTATGCAGATACAAAAATGACCCTGAGATATTAGCAATGACAAATCTGATAGCAGCTTATCAACGGAATGAGATATTGGAGTTTGAGAAAATCCTGAAGGTAAATTCTTATTTCTTATATATGTTTCAGGCAACAAGGATTTTTTAGTACATCTCTCCACTGTTTTCTATTGCTTTGCTAAGGAAACACCGTGTTGCTTTGCAGAGTAACAGAAGAACAATAATGGACGACCCGTTCATTAGAAATTACATTGAAGATTTGTTGAAGAACATCAGAACACAAGTTTTGCTCAAGCTCATCAAGCCTTACACAAGGATCAGGATCCCTTTCATATCAAAGGTAGTTTCTTAGTTGACCTTGTAACTTACCTTTATACTCTAATCATTATCCTATCATCTTGAGTTGTTAGTCCTTTCATATCAAAGGTAGTTTATCAGCTGGACTTGTTACTCTAATAGGTTGTTCTGACCTTGGTTCTATGTAGCTCAGTCAAATACTATTTGTATTTACTTAAGTTCATATGTATTCAGGAGCTTAACGTACCAGAAGCAGATGTCGAGCAGCTATTGGTGTCACTAATCTTGGATAACCGAATCCAAGGTCACATAGATCAAGTCAACCGGCTGTTAGAGCGTGGAGACAGGTGAAGTTTCAAATCTGAACGCTTGGCCCAGATATAACCTCTGTTCACATATTTATTGTTTCGTTTGTTGACATGATATGGCACCTCCATTTACCGTTGAATGATCTTGATTCAGGTCAAAGGGAATGAAGAAGTATGCAGCTGTGGAGAAATGGAACACACAGCTCAAGTCCCTCTATCAAACTATTAGCAACAGAGTTGGTTAAGAGCATTGTATCTAAGGGTAGCGGCAGAGTTGGGGAAGATCTGTATTTAGAGCTGAGAGAGCCATGGTCTTGGTGTTTCTTGTTTTGGTTATACAAAACCCTATTTTTTAGGGCTTTAGAGACAGGTCGTGTTAGTGACTGATTGGTGCACATATTAACTCCATCCATTGAGTGGTATCATTTTGCTTCATTTTGGAATCACAGGCGAAGTGGTTTGATTTTATTTTCATATTTGTAAGTTGTCTTATGAAACGCTTCTTTAAGTCAGCAAGATCCATGGTAGTTTCCTTGGAAACATAAAATTTAAATGTGATTGGTATGAAGCAATAGGTACAGATTCAAATTTTACAGCCATTGCAAACTACAGAGCCTTTATATACCAACATACAATGCAATAACACTATGCATTTTGCTTCATTATTTAACTTCATTTGACTGATCTTCAGGAGTGAACTGCCTCCACAAGTGCAGGTTTCGTCTTCTCTAGCTCCTTGGTTTGGGCGTTCGATCCATTTTCAACCTCGGGTTTATCACCATCTTCCCCACCACATTGGAGGAGGATCTCTGAAGTCCAAGCGAGTAGCTTCTCAATGGCCTCCTCGTCTGCATATCATTCATCAAACTCACAAGGTTGAAGAATCAGAAAGAAGAGTCAAGAGGCACATACCTAGTCTTGGGACAGTATGGCCCTGAGGGTGCCTTATGATGAGAGGCTCATGGAAGGCCGAAGCAAGTTCCTCAGAGGGCAGTTTGAGCCAGTCTTTGGCTCCAATGAAGTGCACCGACTTGACCTTGATCGTGTCCTTGTAGGCCACTTCACATATGCTAGGATCTCTGAATTTAGACCCTGATATGGACACAAACAGTTTCATAGGTGGATGCTCTTTCAACACCTTCCCTTGTGCTTGATACCCAAGTATAAGAGCCGATAGTGTTGCACCCTAAACCCACAAACAAAACCATCTAATTATCCCGAGCAGAACAATAAAAAAATTTTATCAACAAGAAATCTTAATCTAGTACCTACTGGGACTCGAACCTCTGACTCAGGAAAGAGCAGAAGGATAATAATATTAGGTAAATACCTGAGAGAAGCCAAGCAGACCATCAAAGGGGCCTTTGGTTGCTATGTAATCACACAAGTAAGAGATGCATTCCTCCAAATTTGTGTACTCTGTGAACTCCTGTACTTTCACCATGCCAATTTTTAGCTCAAGTTGAAGCCAAGTTTGGATTAGATCAAATTACCAATCTAATTAATAAATAATTATAAAAAAAATCTTACCTTATTGAATTGAAACCACTCAAAGTAAGGTGGAGGGAAGATGCCTTCAATGTCCGATTTGCCCCCGGCAGGAAATATCCCATCAGGAAAATCCTATAATCACAAAAAAAAAAAAAAAAAAAACAGCAATTATATATGAAATCGGAATAAATTATAAATCTAATACATTTTGAATACTACTTAAATTTAATTAAGATGTAACTATATATACCAAGTGAAAGGGAGAGAAAATAGAAGGATCCCACTTGCTGATTTGCTTGCGGAGGAAGCTACCACTGGTTCTGAATCCATGGAGGCATAGTATCTTCATCTTCTTCTTCTTCTCCACCATACTTTTCTCTTCCATTTCACTTCACAGTCTGTGTCTGTGATATAGTTTTGGGCACGACCTTTAAATAAAAGTGACCATTTTTTTGGTACCTACCACCTTAATTTAAAGCTTCTCATCTACCTCAATTTCAATTCCTAACATGGGATTAGTTTGGTAGATTGGTTGGTCCGCATGGCACAGCACGTGCATGGTGCACCTTCCATTTTTGTGTACAGTGTACCTGTCAATTGTTGGGTCTAAGGAACCATATATTATGATTTTTATGTAAATAGTTTTTGAAAGAGTTCTTGAATCAATTTGGTTTGGTGAGTTTTGTTGTGCCATAATCATAATGTATCTTCAAACCTCCAACAATCACTATGCCAATATGATTATGTTACCTCCAAAAAAAAATACATATTTGGAATTAATTGGTGTATTTGAAAATTTGTTTGATTTAAATTGTTTTATGTTAATATAATATTGTGATTAGTTCAGTGGTTAAAAATGTTATTTTTTTACTTTTAAGGTTCAAATTTTGGTGGAGTAATAATTTATTTTAATTTGTGATTTTTTATCTGCCTTGAGTTATCTTATACGTATTTTGTCCGATCGATTATTAAGCGTTAACGTAGGAAGTTTTATTTTCACTCAATATATCTTGAACAAATAAATATAAAATTTAACATTGGTTGTCATAAACGTCAATGAAAATTTTTGTTGGGATAAAATCCAATAATAAAACTTTAAAAAGAGTGAAAGATCTTACTTGAATCAATTTGTAATTTACAAACTTATTAGGGCAGTCCAATGGTTAAGAAAATTATTTCTTAGTTATGAAAGATCGAATCGTGGTAAGGACAATAATATTATTATTTCGGTTGTTTGTATTATTTGCAGTTTGTTTGTCTTGGATTACCTCATATGTGAGCCTTGGTGTGTTGTTACGTCCGATCTGATTGTTAAACGATACACGAGGTATATTCATTTAATACTGACTACAAAAATCGTTATTTCTACCAATTTTAGAGTCTGTAACATTATTATAGAGTCTAAAATATTATTATTTTACTTAACACGATCAATAATTTAATATACGTATCTTATCTTCGTTTAGATATATAAGATTAGTGACAAAAATTACAAAATAATAATAATAATAAATGACAATTTTAAAAGATAATTTTTTTGGCAACGTAGTTTGAGAGAAACCTTTGCTAAATATTTAATGAAGTGGGCGGTGTAGACCACGCGCCATGAGCAGTGGCTAGGCGCGGAGACACGTCACTTGCAATAAAAGCTAATTAATGAACTATTTTGATTTATTTTTCAAATGTTTCGGAAATTATATATTTTATTTATGGCCTGTAAAAAAAACATTATTGCTTGCCTCAGATCAGTCCATCGCTTTCTCATATGCTTCTCTGTATCTCAACCCTCTTTCTCTCGCTGATTGCGCACACATTGGACCTAGCTCTCAGTTCTGCTCCAATAGATAATCAGATAAGGTGCCTTTTCGATTTCTGGGTGTTTTAAATTTTGACGCTTTTGTGAATCAATCAGCGTGTGCTTGAACTCAGAATGTGGCTTTTTGTGGGATTCTGATTTATTTTCTTCTTCAATTTATCCGAGTTCTATGGGATGATCTGATTGAAGGATCGAATTTTGGCGCTTTCTAGTGAATCGATTGTTAGATGCACCGCTAGTCCTTTCTTGTTCAATAATGCATGTGTTTGTTTATTTTGGGAATATGTGTTTGGTTGGTTTGTTGGGAAAATTGGAAAAGTTGGGATTTTTGAATTTCGATCAAGAAATTGGCTTTGGGTTTCGATTCGCTGATCCGATGTGGGTTTTTGATTTGTTGATTTTTAAGGGATAAATAGATCGTTCTGTGTCATTGCGGTAATTTTGTGGTGTTGTTGGGCTAGGTGACGCATGAAGGTTGATTTTTTGTTTAATTTTCATGTTCGTTGTGGTACTGGTTTAGTGCCTCACATCTGAAAAATGTGTCTTTTAATTTTGTTTATGTCTTAAGAATTTAAGGTTTTTCTCTTGTTCTGTTCAATCTGATGCTGTTGCCTGTGGTTATCAGTTTGTATGACTGTTGTGGTATTTCAATTCATCGAATTAAGATTCGCATTATGCCATTTGTTGAAATGAGTGTTGGCATTTTGTCACCCACTTGGGTCACTTTTATGTAATAAAGCCTTGAGTTCATGAGAAGATTGAACTTACGGCATTGTCCTGGACTTGTTGGCACAGTTAAAATTGAGCTCTAGTCTATGCCAAAAGCTAACTTACAGTAATGAGTATTATTTAGCCTGTGTTAGATCACACGTGGGCATTTCTTAGTGATACACAACCACATGTAAAATATGGAAAAGGTTGAAGGTTGCTAATTTGTGCATATCAAAGTTTGATACACAAGAGAAGGTGGATGGGACCTCTGGGTACCTAATCGAATGTTTCTTTTTGCAATTGACTTCTCCAATTTAAGAACTGGATGATTGGAAAATGGGTAGATTTTCCTCCCTTTATGATAGTGGAGCTTCAGTTGATCAAGGATATTCTGAACTCATTAGCTATTTGATTGCGTTACATGTATGTGTTCCTTGAAGTGGTTCCTAGAATATGTTTTTTTCATAGGCAACCCTAATCTAATCCTAGCGTAGCCTAGGCCAACCAAGGGTTAACCAGTAACCTAACCCTAACCCCGCACCTGCTCCCTAGAAGGTTAGACCTTAAGGAGGTAAGAGAGCCCACTTGACCACCGTGTGTATTTGTTTGTTTTCATCAGTTCTAATTGTTGAGTGCTGAAATTTAATCATTTTTTCCATTTAATAATAATGGTTCTGGTTTGCTGGCTATCCCACACTTTGGCTCGTTCCTGCTATTGGTTTTAATTATGTATTTCTTGTTTCATTTTCTTTGTTTTTTGATATTTAGTCATATATTTCTTGCAGTAGACGGCTTATTTTCATCACTTTGAAGATCCAAGTTGAGAAGAATTTGATTTGTCATCTGCTGGAATTCTGATTTCCTATCAGCTAAAGCCATTTGTGGGGCATGGTAATTATCTCTGTCGTTATTGTCCATGCAGTACCATTCCCTTAGTTTGTAGGGCATCATTTCCATTCCATGCAAGGCAAGGACCAACTGGTACCAAACGGTTCACAATTATAACAGCATCAGTATCAATAACCATGCAAGAAATTATTGACATATTTGCTTATTGGGGAAGTATGTAATCATGGGATTTATTAGTTTCCATGAAGTATTGCATCAATTAGTGGTGGATGCGGAACAAGCCTCATTGATGCCAAATACAGCACTATGGTGTGAGTGCAGGAGCAGTGGAGCACCTTGTCTTTGTTGATGTGATAGTGATTTATTTGTAGCGGATGAAGCTTGGTGTCAATTCTTCATGACTTGTTAAGAATTGTTTCAAATCCTTGTCTCACCTTTTAGTTCATATTTGTCATCATAGGCTACTAATGAAAACCTCCCACCAAATGTCATCAAGCAACTTGCAAAGGAGTTGAAGAATCTCGATGAATCCCCTCCCGAGGGCATTAAAGTTGGTGTAAATGATGATGATTTCTCCACCATATTTGCTGATATTGAAGGACCAGGTCCGCGAATGTGTTCATAAAGTTTGCAGTTTTAAATGCCTTGCTAATCATTTCGTATTTAAAGAAGATGCCTGACATTGCAGCTGGAACACCGTATGAGAATGGTGCTTTTCGTATGAAGTTGATATTATCTCATGACTTTCCACACTCCCCTCCCAAAGGTTAGCTTTGGCATGCCTTATATAATATTATTGTATTAATGCCTGGCTTTTAAACTTGAATCTGTTTGTTTTTCTCTAACCCTTGTTGGACCTCTCTCCACCAATTCTTGTTGGGCTTCTCTCTATCTCTCCTAATTACAGTAGGAGGTCTTGTGGCGATATTAGAGCTCCTTTCTAGTTTAAAGTATGTCTTGAGCCCATAATAACATCAATCTTAAAAAGTCTTAAGAATCAGCTATTGTGATACACATTGCTGATCAAATAAATAAATAAATAAAATCTACATAGGCTAATCTTGATACACAAACAAATGAGCCCAAATCTTGATACACATTGCTGATAAAATAAATAAATAAAATCTAGTGTTCCTATTTTAGTGTTGTACTAGTCATGTATAAATTGTGAAGAATTCCTTTTAATTTTAGGATTTTTCGAATATTTGTAGGTTACTTTCTGACCAAGATTTTCCATCCGAATATTGCACCTAATGGTGAGATTTGCGTCAACACTTTGAAAAAGGACTGGAATCCAGGTCTTGGACTACGACATGTTCTAATTGTAAGGTTCATTTACACCTATTTGTGAACATTAGTTGTTTAAGTATTTGAGAACGCAACATATAGTATAAATATTTTCTCATGAATATCAACTATTGTGATGTTTCAGGTAGTTAGGTGTCTACTGATTGAACCGTTCCCAGAATCTGCTCTGAATGAACAAGCCGGCAAGATGCTTCTTGATAATTACGAGGAATATGCCAAGCATGCCAGGTCAGCATTGCTTAACTTTCTGTTTTAAAACACATTTGTGGTTGACATAGTTAGTAACCGGAGTAAAGAATCACCTAAACTTGAAATCTTGGTATGCAGGCTTTACACTGGTATTCATGCTCTGAAGCCTAAACCTAAGTTCAAATCAGGAGCAATATCCGAGTCAACAACAGCTCTAAATGTTGACCAGAAGAAGTCAGCTAGTGGAGTTTCATTGCCATCACCATCTCCTCTAGTCCCCTTGACAACAATAGGTGTAAGCGGGTCTGCTGCAGCAGCAGCAGCAGCAACACCAGCCACTGTAGTTGTACCGAAGAAGGAAGGTATAGCAGCAAAAGTTCATGCAATCAAGAAAATAGATGCGAGAAAGAAGAGTTTGAAGAGATTGTGAAGTTGAAGAAGTTTGTGGGTTAACTTATGTTGCTGGGTCATGAAAAAACATGGAGAGACAAAGGCATGTCCATTGAATACTTAAAATTTGAGAAAGTGATGGATCAATTTGCTCTGCTTAGCATAATCAAGTGTTGTCAAGCTGAGTTTTGATTCCAAAAACCTCAGACCATGCCCAATGAGTTGTTTCCACAAAGCCAACGCATGATTCTCATTAGTGCAACAATGCAACAATTATAAGAACCTATATGACAAACCAAGTGAAATTTCTTCTGCAAATCATCTGAAATAAGACGTGGTAATAATAAAACGGGCAATTCATTTAGGTTCAACAAAGGCTAAAGAAGCAAAAGATTTCAAGTCTCAAGACAATAAAATAACAAAATAGAGCATTACAACACAACCCACCAAAAGACCACTACATGTTTATAGTTGAATTCAAAACCATCAAATAAACTGTAAGAAAGGAAACAAGGATCTCATCATAGTAAGTCAATCCCATTACCCTTTTTTTCTTCTTTCGTTCCAATTTTTTGTTCGGTCTTCAAGTTTTAGTAGGGGATGGGGGTGGTAATTACTTGGCCATCATCACCTTCACAAACTCCTCATAGTTTATTTGGCCATCACCATCAACATCAGCTTCCCGGATCATCTCATCAACTTCTTCATCAGTGAGCTTCTCTCCCAAGTTTGTCATCACATGGCGGAGCTCAGCTGCGGAGATGAAGCCATTCTGATCCTTGTCAAAAACCCGGAAGGCCTCCTTCAGCTCTTCCTCGGAGTCGGTGTCCTTCATCTTCCTGGCCATGAGGTTTAGGAACTCAGGGAAGTCGATGGTTCCATTCCCATCTGCATCAACTTCATTGATCATGTCCTGGAGCTCTGCCTCAGTAGGGTTCTGTCCCAATGACCTCATCACAGTCCCAAGTTCCTTGGTAGTGATACAACCTGCATAGAAACATCTTCAGAAGTATCAGCAATATCCCATTTTGTGCTGCTGGTACCACACCTCCTCAACATGCTCTAATTATGCATTCAATAATATGTAACAAACAAACAATCACCTACAATAGTAGTGTACCATAGTTAGTAGATTTAGGTTGTATTACAAACTATCTTTCGCTTACATTTGGAATGTTGGTGTGAATGCATTTAAGCCCTTATAGATCCATAGGAGCACTTTTAAAATTTGTTAGATTCATAAATAAAGTCAGGGAGATCCGGTAATATCCATCAATTTATTTGCATATATGAGAAATTCACACTTCCAAGACTCGCCCGCATGTGGGAATTCGATAACAAAGAGACAGCCAGTCATCACAAATTGCACTTCAGATCAGGAGAACAAATTATCAAAGTTGAACAAATCAAAAATGAAGATTGAACCCCTCCTAAGTATGTGGTAATCCTATTTGAAGTTTAAATCCTTGGGAAATGGCTATCACTGGTCAGATGTGTAATGAGCAAATGACTTAAGCAATCATATTCTACATTTATATTAATCATTATAGTAATTAAAAAAAAGAGTACAGTAATTGAAATTCCCAAGTGAATGGATAAAAAAAAGTACTTGATCACATCATAATATCCTAACTTTGAAACATCACCATCCCATCAAGTACATTTAACTTGCAGAAAAGGAATATGCATCATAGGTAACCATGTTAATCTGACAATACATCAGATAAGAAAGGAACAGCTAAATCAATTTTAACAAAAGCTAAAATTAAAGTTGATGGAACAATTATAGTACACAAAATCTAGATCCATTGAAAACATTACATACTTATGAAGGGAACAAGGCATAGCCTAAGAAAACTCACATCAAATTCAAAATTTTCTAAAACTAATTTTCACAGCTATTATTACAAACCTTCCATACATACTGTAATTACACATATATAATTACATGGGAGAGTGGTTTACACTTTACAGTTACCAAAAGTATATATTTAAGATTCAAAACAAAAAAAACAGAACCAAACAAATGATATAGCAGGCTCAGTTCCAATAATTCAGAAAATGACCAATTCAAGCATATACATACATGTCCCAATCATAATTTTCTAGAAACACCACAAACAATATCCACAACGAACAGGAAATTAAAAAAAAAAACATAAACATTCTCATTTGCTATAAAAATGACAAGAAATTCAAAAACAGATCAGAACTCAAGCATCAGGCCACCTGATGTAAATCAATTTTAACGAATCTAAGATTCAAAGGCACAAACACAACAACCTGCACAAGAAGAACAAAATCACCAGATTTGTTCTTCTTTTTTGCAAATACAGAGACAAACCAGTCCATAAATACATGAAAATCACTGAAACTCAACGATCTATGATGTCTCATGCGAAAGAGAGAGAAAACAACGAAAGCAACAGCAAGATCAGGAAAAACAAAGCACAAGCTCAGATGCACAAAATTACGCAGAGGAGAGGTAAGAAAATGAAAAAAGAGGTAGAGGAGCGGATCGAACCGTCGCCATCCTTGTCGAACAAACTGAAGGCTTCCTTGAACTCGGAGATCTGGTCGTCGGTGAGCTGATCGGCCATTTTTGCTTCTCTGCCTCTGGAAATCTGTTCTGTTTTTTCTGGACAAAACGAAAATAAAAAACGACGACCGCGGAGAGAGTTTCGTTGTATCGTGTTCCGGACAAAGCTGTTTTTATACGAGTCTTCCCGTCAATTTCTCTGCTCCACTACTCGTTTTACTTTTCAATATCTCGCCGTGTTTTTGTACCATCTTGCCCTTTCTATTTTCTTTATTTACTACATTTGGACATTTTTTCCTAATCTTGACAATTTTTGGGGTTAATAAATTGATGATTGATGTACGTATTAAATGAAAAGAGGTTCGGACTTGGGACTTCATTTTCAAAGAAGAAACTTTTCAATATAATAATTTATAACAAAAATTATTTGCCGACCATGTTGAATTTTTTTTTTTAAGTGAATGGCACATATGTTATATATTATGAAGATAATAAAATACATTACAAATTCCAGATTTTGTGAACAATAAAGGAGTATATTCTATATTTTGTAGGAATAATAAATGAACGTAATTTATATTTTGTGAGAATAATAAGTGAGTATAGTTCGTAAACCGCGATCAGATTGGATTAGACCTGACAATATATAAACGCATCTAACATTTTTATTGTCTTTGTAAAGATTTGAACCTGAATAGTTAAGATGAAAAACAATTTTATTATCTACTAGATTAACCGTAATGTATTATTATGTGTAAAAATTGATTCTTAAAAGTGAGGAATGTAAACTATGTTTTTTTATATAGAAAAAAAGAAGTCGAGGTAGTTATTGAGCTCTCCACTTTTGAGTCAATTTAGTCAATGTCCTTAATTAAAAGGTAGCCAATTCGTTGTTAAAAAATAGAATCCTAATAAAATGATCTTCAAAAAAGAAGAAGAATCCTAATAAAACGAGATCAACGGTACATGATTCAATACTCTGAAACTCGTAGATGCGGCACGTTGTAGGAGATCACTAGATGTTTAGTTTTGTCTCCTTTTCAGAAGTTAATATTATTTTATTTGGTTAATAGTGAATCTCGCCAGTCGCGAGCTGGATAAGGAAAAAGAAATAATAAAGGAGCGAATCAAAAACGACAAGTGCGCGAAAAGTGGGCCCGCGTTTACGCGGTTCGTACGCGGATCCTGCTGACCTCATCTCTTCCGCGTTGACTGACATCTCATCCTTCGCATTCGATTACTAAATTACCCTCCCGTGTGACTTTTATTACTCAAAAGTCAAGCCACCCTCTTTTGACTTGAACTATTTGTAATGGGCTTCTTTTTAAAAAATAATTGTAATGGGCTTCAATTAGTTGGGCTGGGCTGCTACAGAGGTCGAACTGATTACTGATTGGGCTGGCCTACACTACATTGGTACTTTTCAGGCCTAAGTCCAGTTTGCTATTGGTGAAGGAATAATAATAATATGATTGGAACCAGATCCGAAGCATAGATTTATGCTTCATACCAAAATCATAGTTACGTGCACTTCAGATACAAGAACAATTCTTATCCTAATTACACTAAATTACTACAAAATTAGTTAATTACTACAAAAGGATACATCAACATATTACTTGTTATAATAGAAGCAAACTATAAAAATGAAAGCTTTACGGAGTTATCTAACGTGAACTAGACGTTAACGTTCCGTTTAATGGAAGGTCAAGCCAGCTTACACAAAACCCACCGCCTTCCCTTAAAAGCAAATCCACTTTAACACACTCAACAAACGATCACGGAAGTTACCTATAAAAACTTCCCTAACCGAAGACACAACAACACAACCTTAATCCTCGCAAACACATTCAGACAAGATCCAAATCATTATTAACTTTTCCTACCGGTCGGAAAATGGACAGCGGAAAGAAGCGACTTGCCGTTCTGGTCGGGTGCAACTACCCGAACACCCGTAACGAGTTGCATGGGTGCATAAACGACGTGCTCGCCATGAGGGAGGTGCTCGTGAAACGGTTCGGGTTTGACCCGGCCAACGTGGAGCTCCTGACGGATGAGCCCGGAGCTCCGGTTATGCCCACCGGAGCGAACATCAAGAAGGCGCTGGATCGGATGGTGGATAGGGCCCAAGACGGCGACGTTCTGTTCTTTCATTACAGTGGCCATGGTACGAGGATCCCGTCGGTCAAGCCTGGCCATCCGTTCCGACAAGACGAAGCTATTGTGCCCTGTGATTTCAACCTTATCACTGGTATAATATTAATCTTCACAATATTATTTTACTAAATCACTAATTTTTATAAGTACCTTACAATATATTAAGTAATGCTGCTATTTGTTTAATTACCATACAAAAAGAATTCTCGTATGTCATTAAAGCGACCATATCAACTATTAATTTTCAACATATATATTCTTTCATTATTGACATATTGAAGGTTATTCTAATAGGTTAGTGAGTTGTTTCATTTTTGACTATTAGGTTAGAGTCCCGATGAGAATAATAATAAAGTTGTTGTGTTTCTAATTTGGGTGTACGTTTATTGCGTGTTTGATTATTAGTGGTATACAAATTATATATATACTCATTAATTCAAATATGACATCAAAAATTATTAGAGTTTATGACGTTATTGTCTTGTACATTCAATAATCAATATGAGTGCGGAGATGAACAACCTTTGACCACCTGATTTCAAATCCTGACAAAAATAATGAAGTTATTGTTTGTCCGGCATACTGAAGTACATACGTCTGATTTGATGCGGTTGTTTATAAGCAACAAACAGGATACATACTCATTTATTTGATTTGATTTGTAGACATGGATTTTCGGGAACTAGTGAACCGAGTCCCCAAAGGAGCAAGCTTCACCATCTTCTCCGATTCATGCCATAGCGGAGGCCTAATCGACAAGGAGAAGGAACAAATCGGCCCTTCCACAATATCGTCAAAAACGTTGCTACCCAGTTCGGTCACATCCAAATACATCCCCTTAGAGTCGGTGCTCCAACACCTGACCTCGTTGACAAACATAGCCGTCACCGACATCGGAACCCACGTCCTAGAACTCTTCGGAGGGGACGCCGGGATCGGATTCCGGCAACGCCACTACGAGCAAGTTGCACTCAAGGAGGACGCGGGGATACTTCTGAGCGGGTGTCAGGCGAACGAGACGTCGGCGGATATGAACCCCGGGAGCGCCAACGGCGGAGGAAAGGCCTACGGAGCGTTCAGCAACGCCGTGCAGACGGTGTTGAAGGACAACTCGGGGCCGTTGACGAACAGAGAAGTGGTGTTGCTGGCTCGGAAGGTGTTGCAGGGTCAAGGGTTTGACCAGCATCCTTGTCTCTATTGCAGTAATGACAATGCTCTTGCCACTTTTCTGTGCCAGCCAAAACAAGATTAGACTGATCGGATTTGATAATAAGTTGTGCTAATTATGGCATGCATGGTGTGTATTGTATTATGTTATTATTTGGTTTGCTTCTTTGCTTTTGATAATATATACGCACATTTATTTACAACTAAACCACTTAATTATGTACTCATTGATCAGCTAGTGTTAGTTTAGTGTTTAAGTTATTTCTCTTTTATCGGCCAGGTTCTCATGTGGATGAAGACAATAATTTGTTGTATTTGTTATTTACGGTTGTTTGTATGTCTTCCATTATCTTATGTGTATGTTTGTTACGACATCTTATTCTTAAACTATTCGCGAGTTATGTTTATTTAATGTTCCCACGTCTTCTATTATGTTCATTTCTGTAGACATGGTCGGGGCAGCACATAAATGCTACTCGAACTTATGTCTATAGTGTCATCAAATGCTAGTTTTTAAGCAATAAAATACTATTTATTCCCAAAAAAAAAATGTTACCTTGTGCGATCAATAGTTCAGTATATATATTTTTATGATTGATATATAATATATACGACAAAATTTTCAACAAAAAAAAACTTAATTATGTTATGATTTATCAATCTGTGCAACTATTTCTCTGGATTCTATTAGAATGGAGATATTAATTTGTTGCTATTTGTTATCTATAGTCGTTAAACAATACGTGATTTATGTTTATTTAATATTGATAACATAAATAGTTATTCTTACCGATCATAGTTTGTAATAATTGTCTTAATGTTTGAAATACGGTATTTCGCGTAAACTTGGAAAGTGAAAAACACATTAATCACTCTTAGTGATCATAAACACACCATGACCTCATCACCGTGAATATAAGAAAAAATACTAATATTTTTCATACGTGCACGTGGAATTAAAAGAAACGGGCCATAATTAAGTTGCATGTATATGGAAATTACTTATTAATAATCTTATATAAAACTCTCCCTCCTCTACTCCTTGGCACATAACCTAGCTATGGCTGAATTAAAGATGGGTGTTTCCATAACAATAATCGTTTTACTTATTATTTTCACTTTCGTAGTCGCCTTCTTGATTCGTTGGTGCTTGAATCGCAGAGACAGGCGCAAACATACTCAAGACGCCATGGCTGAACAAGCTCGCGGGGAGACCAGTACAGCCCAAAACGTGTAGAATAAGAATATTTTAGTGTTTTTGATGTATGCATGCAACTTAATTATCAATGAATTGAGCCAATACATTTGATTTGAATAAGAATATTTATCTACTCTTAACCTCTCTATTTAGTTCTTATTAGCATTAAAAATCTGCATCTCAAAACACAAACTTCAACAATGCATGTCATTGTGAATCATCATGCCCTCGACAAAATTAGTGGACATGTTTCTTACAGAGAATGCAGATAATGACATGGAAGATTTAAAGATCTTTCCAAACACTGAAGTCAGAGGATGATTTGTTGTAGCTTATGATACTGTCCTGGCATCCCACGAAGAACGTGCCGTGTACAGGATCGATGTTGATTATCGCGTGAGCTGTTCCACTCGGACTAGCTGTGACTGCAACCTCGTCTGCGCTGAGTGTTACTTCTGTGTAGCCCTTATTGTCAGCCTCGCTGTTCTCCAACTGCGTGCAAATGGTTTATATGTGACTAATCAGATATTTATACAAGCAAATACAGAAGTATCTTAATCACCATCCTTATAGACATGGAGTGTATTGATACCAAGTTGCATAGCCCTGTGGGAGGCTAACTGGTGAAGTGCAGGTCATGTATCGTTTCATAATTGTGCCACAATATCATAAGATCTTTTCTACAGATTTGTAGATTTGAAACCATAATTATCAGCATTGATAACAGATGATCTAATAAATTATTGCATTTTGTTTATCTGTCAGAAGTAAAATTTGGTTATTCTTTAACAAGTATGGAAGAGGTATCATACCCTAAACTTTGTGGTAGCACCCCAAATGACAAATGTCTCGTTACAGGTATAGTGTCTGTGGTTTCCCCTATATGAACCAGGTCGGATTTCACCAATATGAACTGATGCACAATTCAAAGCTCCACCTGAAACAAAGAAAACTCATTACTATAAGACTTGAGGACTGAATCAAAAGTGACCCAATTGCAAGGTACCAAACTGTGGAAGTGGGTGCTCACTTAGCAATTCAAATTTTGACAACAAAGAACCCACATGAGCAGTTTAGCTCATTATTAACACTTCAATCCATGATCTTTCCCTTTGAATATCTAATGAACCCAAAATCAATTTCAAAATCATCTGTCGGTAAGGTAAGCAAATCGTGGATTCGGGTTATAGCGAAGGAATTACAACTCCAAGACCTACATAAGCAAAATAGCTGATAACTAGACTTCGCTACTTTCCCACATACATTGCATAATCAAATATCAAACCAAATTGCCAGAATTAAATTGAAGAAACCTGCAGTACACCATAAAGATCTGAACTTTTTATCAGAATACAACAAAATCCAAAAAAATTAAATCATCATTTAGGAACCTCAAATGCAAAAAATGAAACAAACCCAGTAAACCCCAAATAAGCAGCATAGCTGACCACTATATTGTGCTATAGTCCCACAAACAATGCATAATCATTGAGCAAATTCAAATTGCTACTACGAAATTGAGGACGCCTGCAATTCACCATAAAGATTTGAACTTTTTCCCCGGAATATGAATTTCCACGGAATCCCAGAAACCAAACCAATCTTAGGAGCCTGAAATGCCAAAAACTAACAGAGAGAACGAGACCTGAAATGCCAGAATGGAGGGCAAGATCGATCGGGTTGAGCAACCAACCACGCTTGTCCTTATCGATGAGAGGAGAGCTAGAGGAGAATCGGACGAGATTGACCTTGGCATCGTTCTCCTTGGAGCGTTGAGGGGTTTTGTGGGGACGGTGAGGGGAAGATAAATGGGAAGAGTGCTGAAATCGGAGGGAGACCCAGGTGAGGAAGAGGAAGAAGGAGAGGAGGAAAGGGAAGGCTTGGGGCTTCTTGAGGAAATTTCTGAGGGAAGAGAGAATAGAATGGTTCTGGGTCTGAAATGGGTTCTCGATGCTCTGGCTGTTTGAATACGAGCTTCTTCTAGGGTTTGACATCATCATCGTCACCACTCTGCTCTTCTTTTCTTCTACTCTTCGTCACATTTAGATTGTTTCAGAATTGCTACTATGAAATTGATGATGTCTTGCTATCTTTGTCCCCATGTATGTGTTTTGTTTTTGGGGACTAAATTTGACACAAATTGGTTGGTCTCGTGTTTTTTTAGGGGTAATTACTGTATTATAATTATAAAAAAATCATTTGTCAAAAATAAAAAAGGAACAATAACATAACATGGAAGAGCACAGTACAAATTGGGCTATTGAAGAGCTATGCTGAAGCACACCATACAGACCCTTCGCCGGAGCTCAAAGAGAACCCCAGAAATCCGATCATGGCGATCCGAATCCAACAATTTCAGCACCAACAATGGCGTCCGAGATGTGCCCAAGGAGAAGGTCGACGCCGTGGTGATTGGGGCAGGCGTTGTGGGTTTAGCCATCGCCAGAGAACTGGCGGTCAAGGGCCGAGAGGTACTGGTGCTCGACACCGCCACCACCTTCGGCACCGCCACCAGTTCCCGGAACAGCGAGGTCATTCACGCCGGCATTTACTACCCTCCCAAATCCCTCAAGGTCCCTCTCTCTCTCACTTATGGAAACCCCTAATTCCTACCAATTTGAGTTCTGATTCTGTTTAAAGTTTCAAGCTTTGGGTTCTATCTTGTTTGTTAGAGAAAACCAGCTCTGAAACGTGATTATACTAGCCAAATTTGTGTGTCCTGCTTGTCTGTTTGGTGCTATAAGCTTTGAATCTTTAATGGGCAATGCTTATTTGTTTGTTTTGGTAGCTATTTTCTGTGCATTTTTTTTTGTAGAAGGCAATTCATGTATCAGAGAATAAATTCTTCTTTTCTATGGGTTTATGCTTTGTTCCAACCATATGGTTTCTATGATGTTTGTTAGAAAAAACCCAGAAACATAATAACACAAATCAGAAGTGTAATTTATGTATATTGAAGCTGATGAATTTTAAAAGTTCAATTGCTCTTTTATGTGAACCCGTTTCCTGTACAAGTATTGATCCTACCATGAAATTTCATATTTCTCTACCCTCGATCTTTATTTCTGTTCCAAATGTTTGGATTCTACATTGTTTGAAAAAAAGAGAGTCCTAGATTGTAATGGGTATTGTTTTAATCTACTATGCAGGCAATTTCGTGTGTAAGAGGAAGGCAATTGTTGTACCAGTATTGCTCAGAACATGGAATTCCTCACAAACAAACCGGCAAGCTCATAGTGGCCACCAGTTCATCCGAGGTTCCTAAGTTGAATGACATAATGAACAGAGGAAACGGAAACGGAGTTGAGGGCCTGAGGATGATGGAGGGTACTGAGGCCATGAGAATGGAGCCCGAACTGTGGTGTGTGAAAGCCTTATACTCACCCGTCACTGGGATTGTTGATTCACATTCTCTGATGCTATCTTTAGTGGTACGTTTTATGATCTTTTGTGTTACCTACACTATGTAGGTTCAGAATAACCCAACAATGTCAATGTGAGTCCAGGGAGAAGCTGAGAATCACGGAGCAACCTTCTCTTACAATACAACCGTCATCGGTGGCCATCTTGAAGGAGATCGTGTGCACCTCCATGTCTGTGAAACCAAAGATCTTGAGAATCAGAATCAAGGTTCTTCATTACACCCAGAGCTTATAATTGTTCCTGAGCTTGTGGTGAACTCTGCAGGATTAGGTGCCCCGGCCCTTGCAAACAGACTCCATGGCCTCAACAGTCAAGCTGTTCCTCCAGCTTATTTTGCTCGTGGTTGCTATTTTACTCTATCAAACACTAAAGTCCCTCTTTTCGAGCATTTGATATATCCTTTACCCGAGGACGGTGGGATTGGAGTGCATGTTACTCTGGATTTGAATGGACAAGTCAAGTTTGGCCCAGATGTTGACTGGATCAGTGGTGTTGATGACATATCAACCTTTCTAAATAAGTACACTTTCCTTATTTTCACACATCTTATGCCACTATATGTGAAAGATGTTTAGTTCTTGTTCTGAATCTCATCTTAATAGGAGTTTAAATCTCAGGTTTGACTACTCAGTGTGTGCCAAACGTGTGGAGCGATTTTACCCAGAGATACGAAAGTACTATCCAAATTTGAAGGATGGAGCTTTGGAACCGGGTTATGCAGGGATCCGCCCGAAACTCTCAGGTCCGAGGGAGACACCGGTTGATTTTGTAGTGCAGGTTAGTTCTTGCAATGATACATGATCCTTACAATTAAGTTCTAAACTTTGCATCATTGTTCTAATTTAGTTCACGATCCAAAATCGTCCCTAAAAACGATAACATGGGGCTGATTTGAACAGTTTGGTCAAGTTTAGGACTGAATTGAGCTGCACTTACAAGCGCTGTCAAGAACAATGTACTAGTTGGTCTGAACATGTTTTCTCTCTCGAATTTGATTGATTATATGGACAACCATAAAACCAAGCTCATTCCGTTTTTACAGGGACAGGACATACATGGGATACCAGGTCTTGTAAACCTATTTGGAATCGAATCACCTGGTCTCACTTCCAGCTTAGCCATTGCTGAATATGTAGCTGCTAAATTTCTAGGTTCTAAAGCACCCTGATTTCATCACTTTATTTGTTTGAGGAAAAGCTGTAGAAACCAATCGGTTTCGATTCAGATACTTCCAGTAAAACATGTACAGATTAACTCTTAAAAGGCCTCAAATTCATACAATATGAATTTAGGTTTCGATCTAAATCACAGTTCTTGCCTCAATCCAAATCAAACAACAATGCTCCAAGACAACATTACTTTTACAAGGTATGATTTCTAAACGAGTCAACTTTTAATATAGTATCAGTCTAATGATAGTGAATTTACATTTCATTTATCGTTTTACCTACAAAATCTAGTAGGACTTGGGACATGATATTTATTGTCCATTGTATTTATAGAATCTTAAAAAAAAAAAAAAATGTCATTTCCACCAAATCAATACCTAAATAAAAGAGACAATTCCTCCAAACACTCCCACACCTCAGATTTATTTCTTTATAATTCTGAAACCCATTGGTTTGTAGCAAACTCATAAATAAATTACTTATCGGTAAAAAACTCAGAGCCAAAGGGGCAAAATCTAGCATCCCAAGCCAAGCCCCCAACAGCTCTGAAAA